>PVKB01005726.1:0-86434 GCA_004027205.1 Ctenodactylus gundi
GCTAGACATGGAGCTACAGGATTTAACCCTTGCCCTGCCGGATTTAGGAATTGTTCTGGTCCTATTGCCTTTTATTACCTTATTCATCCCTTTTGGAATGGAAATGTTTACCCTGTGCCATTTTATGTTGGAAGTGCTTAACTCTTTGGTTTGAGCAGGAGCTCACAGCTAAAAGTGTGTCTTACATCTCAGAGGAGACAATAACTGTTAAGAATTTGGTGACTCTTGGAGAAGGACTAACTGCACTTTGCATGGGGAGAAGGACATGAGTCTTTTGGGGGTCAGGGGTGGAATGTTGTGGTTAGGATCTGGAGTGTCCCCCAAAAGTCTCATGTATTTTGATGGAACTATGTAATGTTGGTGGATTGGGGTCTGGTGTGGAGGGGTGGATTGCAGTTAAGTTAGGATTCACGGTGTGTAGTGGCCACACCTGGATGCAGGAGGGATTAGTTACTGGTCAGAGACCTGAAAGGATACATAAGCTGCACCTGCCTTCCTGGAGGGCGGGGACTAGTCTCAACTAGCCTCAGCTTGCCTTCCTGTTTATCCGGGGAAGCTGCGGCCACCTCTCTCTCTGCCATGTACTTCGATTGTTGCCGGCCACCCCTGAATGGACTGTGACCTTCGAGACTTTGAGCTAAAATAAACCTTTCCTAAGTTTGTGGGTGTCGGGTATTGAGTCACAGCAACAAAAAGGTGAGCCAACTGCTGTGCTATTCCTTGAGCCCCTTCCCACTTTCCTGTTTACTCTGATTTTAATCTGCTTCTCTTTTTCTAATTCCTTAGAGTAGAAGTCAGTTTACAGTGTTAATAGCTAAGGCTGAGGCAGGAGGATCACAGTTCAGAGGTCAGCTTCAGCCATTCAGAGACACTCATCTCAAAATTGTAAAAGATCAAAGTGACTAGAGTTGTAGCTCAGTGGAAGTGTTTTCCCCTCATTTGTGAAGCCCTGGGCTACACACCCAGCATTGCAGAACATAAAAACATTTTTTTTCTAATACACGTCTTTAGTGTTATAAACTTCCCTCACAATTGTGTTTTAATTTTCATTCAATGCTAAATACAATTTCCCCTTGACTTATTCTTTCAGTCATGAATTAAAGTGTACATTTTGTTTCAAGTATTATGGGTTTTCAGAGGCCTCATTGTAATTGATTTCTAATTTAATTCTTTCATGGCCTGAGGATATACTTTGTATGATCTTAATCCTTTTGAATTTATTAATACTTTTTTGTGGCCAAGAATATGAGCTGTTTTATTAAATGTTCCATGCACAATATTTTAAAATTATGTATCAGCTGTTGGATGAAGTATTCTAAAAATGGCAGGCCAAGGTGATAATATTGTTCAGATACCTTCTTCCCTGGTATTGTGCCTTCTTTACCTGTCTCAAATTTAAAAAATGCTTGCATTATTTCCACTGCTCTTTACTCTTTTTGTATGGATCCATGGTTCTGTCTTGCATGATTCTTCTACCTGAAGGGCTTCTTCAGTAGTTCTTAAGGTGTAAGTCTGCTAGTGATACATTCTTTTGGCTCTGGTATGTCTCAATAAAATATTAAATTTGATGTAAAAATGACATTTTAAAGAAAGGGTCTCACTCTGTAGCACAGGCTGGTCCTGAACTCACTGGTGTAGCCCAGGTTGGCCTTGGACTCAGGAAAATCCATCTGCCTCAGCCTCCCGAGTAAGGGGATTACAGGCATGCACCACCAGGCCCAGTTTAATGTGCTGGGGAATGGAACTCAGGGCCTTGTACTTGGAAAGCAAGTGCTGTAACCGCCTTAACTGTTTTAGCTGCTGTGCCATTCCTCCAGCCCTGTGTTAGTCATTATTAAGCCAGGAAGCCATAGTCCTAACATGGCCTTGACTTAATCTCCTCATTCCCTCCCCCCCCCCCCCCCCTTAATCCTGGAGACAGGACACAAGGAGGAGCTGCATCCTCAGTCCCCTTCTATTATTTCTTTGAGATGGAGTCTTACGAAGCTGTTAAATTGCCCAAGTTGCAACTGAACTTGAGATTCTTATTCCTCAGCCTCCCAAAGTGCTGGGATTACAGGCCTGTACCACAGGACCTGGTTAATCTCTTCATTTTTAAAGTGTGACATATCTCCAAATACTTTATTTCAGCTATGGAACCAGGAGCATAGGTCACATAAAAGCAACTTTTTGAAAGGATGCAGAAGCTGATTGGGATGGGAATGTGGGCAAAGTCATCCAGGGGATAGACAGTCTGCATTGTCTTGTGACAATCACCATTGGTATCATTACGCATGGAGAGTTAGGGGCAGGCTAACTCCAGTAAGAATGGTGAAGTTCTGGGGAAAAGGGAACCCTTCTACATTTTGGTGTGACTCTAAACTGGTACAACCATTATGGAAAGCAGTATGGAGATTCCTCAAAAAATTGAAAATAGCTATTTCATTTGACCTACTGCATCTCTTCTGGGGATTTTTCTCAAAAGACTTAAAATCATCATACAAGGGCTGGAGGAATATCTTAGTGCTTAAAGGGCTTGCCTAGCAAGTTTAAGGCCCTGAGTTCAATTCCCCAGCACCATATAGGGTAGGTGTGGTGGTGCACCCCTATTATCCCAGCATTCAGAGGATTAGGCAAGAGGATTGCCATGAGTTCAAGGCCAGCCTGGGCTACATAGAGCACCCTGGACTGCAGAGCAAGTCCCTGTATCAAAAAAAGTCATTATACAACAGTGATGCATGCATACCCATGTTTATAGAAACAGTTTATAACTAAATCTTCTTGAAGGCAGCCAATATGTCCATCAATAGATGCACGGTGTCTTAGTTACTTACTCATTGCTGTGACAAATTACCCAAAATCCACAATTTAAGGGAGAAAAGATTTATTTGATTCATAGTTTCAGGTTTCACACAGTCTGATCACGCGACAGCCAGCAGCAGTGGAGATGGCAGAGACAGCCTGGAGAGCTGCTCACCCACTGCAGACAGAAGCCAAGTGAGGTAGGGACAAAGTGAAGTCTGCAGACTGGAGAGGCTAGCCCAGGAAGAAGCTCTAACGATGTTTCTTCTTCCTTCTTTTACTTAATTCAGACTGCCAGTTGGGTGCCTCACCCCATGGTGGGATTTCCTCTCTCACTTCTTAACTCACAAGTCAACCACACACACACATGAAAGCTCTGCCCTGGGCACCCTCAATCTCAACAAACTGACAATCTTTCCAGGTTGAACCCCAAGTATCTGCCCCTTCCAGCCAGGCACTACTTTCTAATAGCACAGAGTTCCAAATACATGAGGCTTTTGGGGACACTCTCCAAGCCATAGCAAATGGATAAAAAAGGTGTGGTAATATTTACACAATGGAGTACTACTCTACCATCACAAAACATACAAATAAAAAGAGAGAGGAGGGAGGGAAAGAGGAAGGGAGGGAGAGAGAGAGACAGAGAGAGAGTGTGTGTGTTAGGGATGGGCACCCACTGTGGGTAGAACTCCATACCAGCTTCTGTGTGACCGGTCATTGTGAATTGAGCTGGCATCTGTAACGCATTCTTAAGGGGACATTTGGACACTGCAAATCATGTAAGCCAAAGCCACTTTATAGTGGAGAGGCACAAATTACAAGGAATAAAATTATTGCTTTCTCAGAATTGTACTCTATATTTCCCTTTGGCTGACTGATTGTTTCTCAGGGTAATTTGAGGTGTTCACTAGGGACCACAAAATTCTAAGTGGTTTTGAGTACCAAGCTGTCTTGTGAATTACCTTCCTCTGTTTCTGACTTCCTGGTAGCTAAGATTAGCAAGCACTGTTGGGACTAGAATTTGCTGGATTTAAACTACAGAAAGAATACTCTTTGATGAAAGATTCTCACCCATCATATATGTTCTGATCTGATGAAGTTTTAAGTCTCCTTACGAAATGATTATATACACATGCAATACCTTGTTTTTCAAGAAAGGATCTCACTGCGTAGCCCCAGCTGGGCTTTAACTTGTGGCTCTGCCTCAGCCCCTCAAGTGCTGGCCTGGCACATGCCACCATACCCAACTTTGCACGTGTAATTGTTAATAGTCTTTAGATTATTTTTTTAAAAGTAAGTTTGTTCTAGAAGAGGAATGTTAGGGATATTGTTTCAACTTTTTTTTCTTTTTACTTTTTTTGAGACAGTGTCTCTGTAGCCCAGGCTGGTCCTAAACTCACTGGTGTAGCCCATGCTGGCCTTGGGCTCAGGACGGCCACCTGCCTCTGCCTCCCAAGTGCTGGGATGATAGCCATACACCACCATGCCCAGCTTAATGTGGTGCCAGGGAATCGAACTCAGGGCGTTCTGCTTGCAAAGCAAGCACTTTAACTGCTGTGACATCCCTCCAGCCCCTCAACTACTTTTTTTTTTTTTTAACCTCTGATACTAGGGTTGAGTGCAGGGCCTACACACACTGATCTACATCCCCATCCCATTTTTATTTTTTAATTTTGAGACAGAGTCTCAAAATACCAATACTAAATTGCCCAGGCTGGGCTTGAATTGGTGATCCTCCTGCCTCAGCTCCTCAGGTTGCTGGTATTACAGGCCTTCATTGCCAGCCAGACCTACCTTGTTTTTAAATCTTCAGAGGCACATACATATGCTTTAAAAATCTGGTCAGGGCCAGAGGAGTGGCACAGCAGTTAAAGTGCTTGCTTTGTAAGTGCAAGGCCCTGAGTTCAATTCCCCAGCACTGTGGTACACACTTGCAATCCCAGCATTCATTAGGCTGAGGCAGCAGGATTGCCATGGATCCAAGGCCATCCTGGGCTAGATAGTGAGACTCTGTCTCAAAAAAAAAAAAAAATCTGGTCATATCTATGATATTAATTATTCATTGAATTATCCCCAAATTTCCTTGGTTTATTATGCAATGTAAATTGTGGCTATGTTATTAATAGAAGTTAGAATCTAATTATTGAAGTTATACTGGGATTTATTTGATATTAAATAAACCTTTTTCCAGATTACATCTTATATAAGTGCCTCAAGTGGACACACAGTCCACAGTCCTTTCTTTAGTGTTGTACAATTAAAGCAGTGTTTAATAGAAGAGAACTAGTTTGCTACAGTTTCAGTCTTACTTTGGGGAAAAATAGTCTGCTGAATTTTCACTAAAAATATTCCTCATTTCACTAAAATGAGGCGTAAGCCCAAATTTTATGTAACCTGAATCTTATATAATTTTGAGTTTCTCTTCCAGAAAAAAGAATGCCAAAGCAATTATCTTTTTCCCCCATTTTATTGATATGTACAAATGCAATATTTAAGGCTTACAATGAAGTTTAGCATTTTGTGCACGTATGTATCTTGTCAAGGTGACAAGGACTTTCCCACTCTCCTTTTGTCCCTCTCCCTACCCTCTCCTCCCTCCCTCCCCTCCCTACCCCCCTGTTTCACTTTGTTATTCGTTTTAAGTTCCATAAGAATTATGATCTGGGTCTCTCATCTTTGTAAACAAGAAAGTAACCCAGTGAGCCAGTTGGTGAGACCTCCTTGCCGGCTCTAAGGAAAAACCACAAGGGAGTAGTCCGGAGGCTTCACCTTTGTCTCTGGCATAGAAATCCACCTCTGGTTAAGGTACATTATTGTGGGAATTTCTGTGATTTTCTTTGAGTTTCCCAAGTTAAATAAAAACTCTTTGAGCTTGATCCTTGAGAATGGCAAATAGTTCAATAATCAATTATCTGCAAAAGATAGGGAATTATTTTGTTCTCTTATCAAGTTTTATTGTTCAGTAGGGTAATTACAAATTTTGCACTAGACATAGTGGGACACACCTGGTGTGCCAGCTCTAAAGAGGCCGAGGCATGAGATCTCAAGTTAGAATTTTGACAATTTGATGAATTAAGAAACACCCCACAGATCAGTGAGGCACAATTTTGGGTCTCTGGATGACTGACAGGTAGGTCAGCAAACTGAGAGAAGAAGCCTCTCTCCGGGTACAGGTGGCACCACCCAGTAGACATGTAGCCTCGACAGAATAAAAGGAAAAAGAAGTGCTTCCTTTTTCCTGAAAGAGCTGTGCTCTTCACTGTAACCTGTGTACCTCAGTCTCTTCCATGTCACCTGGTGATTCCACAGTGAGCTCCAGTCCTCCCACGGTGACTGCTCGCGCATCCTCGGTCCCGTTGTACTGTGGCTCTCTTCTGATCAGCCACTGGGTGTTGGGGCCCTCAGGGCCCAAGAGCCTCAGCATTGCAGACCATGGCCACGTTCCTTTCCACGAAGAAGCGTTTATTGTCTGGAATTTAAGTCAGGTGTTCTTCTGCTTGAAATTTGGATCAGGTGTTGAACCACGGGACTGTTCTAAGTAGGAGGTCCCGGGGTGGGGTGATGGGTCTGGAGAGTTAGCCTATTAGATTGCTTGTATGCTAATGTTAGCCTATTGGATTGCTTGTATGTTAATGTGGGTATGGAAGGGTATTTAAGCTTGGGCTTTGCGGAATAAAGTGAGTGAGAGAGTCAAGTCGAGTCAGTCAGTCAACGTTCTACAATCGTGAGAGTTCGTGTGGTGTCTTTGCTGGTTGAAGACGCCACAACTGGGTTCACCAGCTCTCTCATGTGCACATGGCCATTTACTCCTCTGCCTCTGATTCTGTAAGTTAACCTGGTAAGTCACCTTGCATGATTATTGGATATTTTTTTCTTTTAATTCTGTTTAGGTTTCTACTAGAGGAGCCTAACTAATACAAGGCTATAGTAAAGGCTATTCATAGCACACAAAATAATAAGTTTATTTCTTGGATAAACCAGATATGGTTTCATGGCCTGTAATCCCTGGGAGGCTGAGGTAGGAAGAGCACAAGTTCGAGGCCAGCCTGAACAAATTAGACCCTATCTCAAATTTAAAAACAAAACAAAGAGCAACAACAGTAAAAAACAAGGCTAAAGGCTGAGACATAACTTAATGTGAAGACAGTGGGTTCAACAGCCAGTAGAAGCTGGGGTAGTAGATGGGACAGCTGCATTTTTAAAAGTCTACTGGGCGAAACAGTTTTCTAAGGAATGATCTGCACTGTGGAGTGAACCAGAAAGAGATGACTCTACTTCGCCAAAGCGTAAATATGAACAGAGCAAAATAAAAAGAACATGACTATAATTGTGGTACTTTCAATTTCTTCCCAATAGATATTGATGAAATTGACTAAAGTTTCTTCCCTAATTCTAATACAAGTTTTCTTTAATATTTGTTTGTAAACAAATATAAATTATAAATTTCAAAAATTTTAATTCAATGACTGCAGGGAATTTATTTCTAATTGCTGTGGCTGAGATTTAAAAGGATATTTGCTACATTTCATTTTCTATGGCTACATTGTATTTTTCCTGGGCTCAAGGTCCTTAGTTCCTTCTTGAAATAGTTATTTGTGGAATGCAAGGACAGCCACAGGAAGGCATTTAATAGACTCCAGTGATACCTTGTGGATAAGATGGAGAAATCTAATGTGGGGGGCACATGTAGCTACTCGAATACCTACCGTCCAAATTTATTAAGGGCTATCATTCTCAAGGTGAATTAATTCGGGTACAGGAATGCAGAAGGAAGGGCAGGCTTGGATGGTAGAATACGTGCACTCACTTTTGGGCATGTTTATGGGCGTTTCAGGATGAAATGCCCTTCATCAGTGGAATATACTGATTCAGGGATGTGGTAGGGGAGGGAGAAAAGGAAGGAGTGGGCAGGGGAATAGGGAGAGGGAGAGATCTAGTTATATAACAAACATCAACTTAGTAATAACCCACTATGCACCAGATGACACGTCGTAGCCAATGGACTGTCACAGCCACCATGCAAGAGTCTTCCCATTGGGATCTCCGTTTTACAGACAAGAAAATGAAAGAAGAGAAGTGTATGACTTACCCCAAGGCTGCACAGCTGGTAAGTGGAGAGAACTGAGATGTGGATCCTGCTTAAAGGATCTGGGTGGTGTCAGTGGGTGACAGCGTAAGTCACAGGCGTAGGTGAGTTAGTCAGGTCACCTATATGAACAATGGCATGCCAACTCCTATCTGTGTGTTGACTCTAGAGGACCTGGAAAATAAACACCCTGGTTTCCGTGTATGTATGCTTCCTGGAGGATGTTCATAGCTTTTTGCCTTTGAAGCTATTGTATACACAAGTCAATAAGAGGAGTACGGCGGAAACTTGGAAACAGAGTCTCGTGAAAATGGGGATGGCCAATGACAGTGAGATGCGCTGCATCTGAGGTCCAGGGTGCACAGAAGGCATGGAGATGGGCGCGTACTGCAGAGGCCTCTAGTGCAGACCATTCTAGAACCTTGGGCATAGAGCAAGGAAGGGGAAATGGTTGTCACTAAATCAGAACCAGGATGAAGAGGTCTTCATTCTTCCAAAAGAGGGAGACTTGAGCATGTTTTAAATATTAAGCAGAGAATAAAGTGAGCAACTGCAGATAGAAGAACGTGCTAAGCCAGGCCCAGTGATGCATGCCTGGAACCCCAGCGCTCTGGGAGTGTGGGGGAAGGAGACTGTAAGGTCAAGCCCAGCCTGGGCAACTTGGCAACTTAGTGAGACTTGTCTCAAAATAAAATTGAATAAATAATAAAATTGATTATGTGAAGGTTCTGAGTTCAGCCCCCAGTACTGACAAAAACCAGGATGTGTGCAGTCTAGTAGTAGGGACTGGGCATGTGGCTCAGAGGTACAGTGCTTGCCTACATGTACAGGGCATTGGGCTCAATTCTCAGCACTGCAAAAAAAAAAAAAAAAAAAGATTTGAGAAAACGGTAATAGAGACACATAATCTCAGAGGATGCAGGAACAGATGGCATCTAAGCGTAAACAGCTGGAACGTATATGTAAAACTGGGGCTCTGCTTTGAGAGGGAGGAAGGAGGCAATGATGGTTACAGAGTTTGCAGGTAATGGAGAAACCTGCACACCTTCACAAGTTACCAGAGGCTCTGGTGCGCTAAGTGATTCAGGTAGAGTCTCACAGACAATTTGTAGCTGTTCTGGAACTGGGACCCCATTTCCTCTGAAGTGTCCTATCCCTGTGAAAAACCTTCTCTTTCTTTGGCTTTTAACACCCTATGTTATTCTGGGTCTTTTCTGGCTTTTTGAATAATCTGTCTTTCAATTCTTTTTTCTGTATCTTCCTTTTCTCTCAATTTAAAAACCTTGTAGACCCTCTGATAATGTGATATTGTTAAATAATTAAAAGATTTTAATTCATGACCTGGATTCAAATCCTGGTTTTGCTACCTTCTAGCTTTGTGATCATGTGTTGGGGGCCCTCAGGGCCCAAGAGCCTCAGCATTGCAGACCATGGCCACGTTCCTTTCCACGAAGAAGCGTTTATTGTCTGGAATTTAAGTCAGGTGTTCTTCTGCTTGAAATGTGGATCAGGTGTTGAACCACGGGACTGTTCTAAAGAGGAAGTCCCAAGGTGGGGTGATGGGTCTGGAGAGTTAGCCTATTAGATTGCTTGTACGCTAATGTGGGTATGGAAGGGTATTTAAGCTTGCGGAATAAAGAAAGTCGTCGAGTCAGTCAACGTTCCACGATCGAGAGAGTCTGTGTGGTGTCTCTGCCGGTCGAAGACGCCACAAGTGGTGCCGAAACCCGGGAATCTTGAGGATGGTACACGGTGGCTTCCTGAACGACTGGTCCGGACCGCTGAACAAGTTCTTGTGGCTGCTGAACCTGACGATGATGCTGATATCGAGGAGTGAAGAAAATTTCGTTGGACCTTTGTTCCAGAATCTTCTTTGTTGCATTCTGCCATATGGGAACAAAACAGACTACTTCTTGCTATATCTTGGACTGATCAAATCCAATGGACATATCTTCTTCCTTTTATACTTTTTCTTTGACCACTTCCCACTCCAGCATTGTATCGTCAATGGGAAAGTGGTGGTCTGATTCTGGACAGAGACAATTGTATATTTGGAAATTGGGGGTGGTTGTCAATACCCCCATGTCACATGGCAAGATAATGGACAATTTAATTTGACTAATTATGTATTGTTTACTGTTAATATGAAAAGGCATTGAGCCGCCCTAAGTTGGACCAATTATTGCTAAAATTGTTGCATATTGATGCAGCACAAACTGCTGTCGTTACTCAGAAAGTATGTTTCCCTCCTGGCTGGATTTTTCCCTTATGAACTGATATTCCCTTATATTATTTGTAGTGGAATGGAATGATTATAAACTCTGGCCGCTAACATTCATGGTCTTAAGCTATGTGGCAAACCCCCCAGTTTTGATGTGTAATTGGGCTGGTAGCCAAAGACGGGTAAGATTTCTCTGCAGTCAAGACAACCTAAGACAGGATGCATGCCATGCTGCATGTAGTCCAATGACGGGTAAGTTCTGACTGTAAGGGAACAACCTAAGACAGGCACAGTCTCGTACCAAACTTTACATTAAAAAATAAAAAAAGGGGAGATGTTGGGGCCCTCAGGGCCCAAGAGCCTCAGCATTGCAGACCTTGGCCACGTTCCTTTCCACAAAGAAGCGTTTATTGTCTGGAATTTAAGTCAGGTGTTCTTCTGCTTGAAATTTGGATCAGGTGTTGAACCACGGGACTGTTCTAAAGAGGAAGTCCCAAGGTGGGGTGATGGGTCTGGAGAGTTTATTAGCCTATTAGATTGCTTGTATGCTAATGTGGGTATGGAAGGGTATTTAAGCTTGGGCTTTGCAGAATAAAGGAGTCGAGTGGAGTCGAGTCAACGTTCCACGATCGAGAGAGTCCGTGTGATGTCTTTGCCGGTCGAAGACGCCACAATCATGGGCAAGGCTCTGACTTTACCGAGCTTCTCCGGTATCTAATATATAAAGTAGATAAGATGGGCAAGGCCCAGCGCCAGTCTCCAGCACTGCAAAATTAGTTATAATTGGAGACAATCCTACTTGGTACACAGCATTTTCTTAAGTAGAGGATAACGGTGTCAAAGTCCCCAGGACAGTAGCCCATCAATACCTGTGGAAACCTAAATCTCATCTACTTTCTGAGCTCCACTTCCCACCTCTGTGAATGTCTTCCCCGTGTGTGTTCCACGTGCTGCTGTCACTTAAGCATTAGGTACTTACTCCAGTTACCTGTTGAGTATCTCCACAGGATTGTCTGCCAGGTGTATAATTACTTCCCAACTTGTCACAGTCATGCGACTCACCTACGATCTTTTCCACGTCTCAGATCACAGGCAAACTCTCCTCTTGAACGCTGCTCTTCCTAGTCGCAGCCTCTTCTCTTCTGATGGTGCTGGCCTTCTCCTCTTTGATGTCTTCTCCTACCTTATACTTCATGTTTGCAGGGCTGATTTATGCAGCATCAACCAGCTTCTCTTTCCAGGTAGCTTCACTGGAAGACTGTGGGCAAAAAGGCAAGAGCCTTCTCCTAGGGAAAATGGCCACGGTGCTAACACGGCTGCCCTCTTGCTTATCAGAGGCTCCTTTTGCCACTCTGGTCATTGGCAGACTACTAACGGGAAATTTGGTTGTTGCTACACAAAGCATACAACGAAAAATTGACCTCAGGACTCAGGTCATGCAGGGAAGTTCTGTGTCCCCTCTGCAGGTGCTGATGTAAAGAGAACATGCAGAGGGTAACAGAAGAAAGGAGTTGTGGTGACCAGCTTTGACTCATAACTAGATACAGAGCTGGTGGATAACTGAAGGTGGTTACATTTTTCATCCCTCTACTCTTCTGCTGCCCTGTTTGAGTGCTTAAGGCAGTTACCATTGCAGTTTAGGACCTCCTCATAGCATGGCTGAATTGCTATAACTCTGCGGTGATAGTAGTTAAGGCTGTTTCCCAGATGTTGCCTGTCCAACTTCTTTATGGATAAGAAGACCAAAAATGTATGGACAGGAACAATGTGTGGAGTCCCTTCCTCTCTCCTGTTCCCCCACCCTCTCCTTTTTTCTTCTCACCACTTTTTTCTCCTCACCTCTTTTTTTGCTCTTCTCTTTCCCTGCCTCACTCCCTCCTTTCTTTCTCTCTAAGATAGAATCTCACCACCTAGCCCAAGCTGGCCTCAAACTCAATCCTCCTGCCTCAGTCCCTTAATAACTGGATTACAGGCATGCACCAGCACACTCAGCTGTCAAAGTACTATCTTGCTGGGCTAGGGCAATACTTTCAGCTTCTTGACCCTTTCTCCAGGTCAAATTCTGTAGGAAGTTGCCTGGGTCTGCCACATGGACGTTTGTGGGGAAGTGACTTTTTGGAGCGGACAAGATTAGGCAGATCAGGTGAGGAGGGCCCTGTAATCAGTGGCAAGTGAGCTGGACCCTTATAACTCTAGTAGTCATTGCATGCAGTAGACTCTCAGTGAGAAAGTCCTCTTTAATGAAGGACAGGTCCTCAAAAGGGATCTAGCTAAGACCTGTTGGCCATAGCATGCCTACCAGATGGCATGCCAGTCCTGGATGGGAACTAGATGATGATCCCCAATACCCTTCAAACCCTGGGGTCCTAACAGCTTGCGCTGTGACTAATCCCTGGATGCTCAGGATCTCTCTTCATTAAATTCTCATAACTAAACTATCTAAGTACCTTGTTTTTCTGTTTTGGGCCTTAATATAGATATTAACCAAAATGACATAAACATGTAGATACAGACCCTCATATGTTCAGAATTTCGGAGACCTGATCTGGTCTGAGAGGTGATGGCAAGACCCATCAGGGAGTGAGATGACAGCCAAAATCTGTGAAGCCGACTGCCTAAAGGATAGAGAGAAGAGAAAGGAGAAAGACAGAGACTAAGAATATTCCTAGTGACAAAAATAAGGAGTCTTCAAAACTCCGTGGCCTGGATCACAAGGTGGGACAGGAAGCTCAGTAGAGAAGGAGGAGGGTAGATGGGAAACAAGGCTGGAGAGAAAAATAGGGATGCGCCCTCTGGCCTTCATAGTACTCAATAGGGATAATCCTAAAGACAATTAAAAAAAAAGCTTAAGGCTGAAAAGCTTTGGAGATTTTTGAGTTGAGAAGGGAAACAGACTATTTACATTTTAAGAGTTTCAGCATGCTGAAAAGTCCAAGTCCAGAGTCCTCTCTGAGACTCAAGTTGAAATCTCATCTGTAAGTCCCTGTGAAACCAAAATAAAAGTTAAATATTCCCAACATACAATGTCATAGAGTAAACACTCTATTATAGTTTGGATCACAAAAGCCTCACGTATTTGGAAAATGATTGGATTGTGGGAGGTAATTGGATCAGATGGATTAATCTAATGGATTTCACAGGATGTTAAGAGGTGGGGCCTGGTTGGGAGGGGCAAGTCACTGAAGGTGTGGTGGATCACTGAGGGCATAGCCTGGAGGGATATATCCCTGCCTCCGCCTCTTCCTGACCCCTCTCTCTGCTTCTGGCCATTACAGACAAGCAGCTATCTTCTGCCAGGCTATTTCACCAAGCTCTTCTGCCATCACCAGCTGACCATATATGAATGGTCTAGGACCTCTGAGTTGTGAGCGAATATAAGCCTTTCCTCCCTTGTGTTTTGAGTGGTGAATATTGTGTCTGAACAATGAGAAAGTAATTGAGACACCCCTTCACAGGGTGCTGATGGTAGATAAAGAAAACATAGAGTAAGACACATTCTTATGCCAAAAGGGAAGAACAGGGGAATAGAAAGGAATTGGACCAAAGCAAGACCAAAGGCCAACAAGGCAAACATTAAATCCCATAGCTCCATGCCCAGATTGTAAGAAACAGCTCATAAAGGTTCACCTGTCCAAACAAGGGATGGCCATGGGAGGCATGGAGGACAGAAATATGAAGCTTTAATTATCTTTTTGCAAAAAGTGTTGACCTCTCCACGCACAGATGAAGAACACACACAGATAAGAAATTTTAAATCCTTAAATCATAAGTCGCTCCCCCCTGCCTTTTTCCTGTTGGCAGAATGCACAGTTTTCCTTATAAGATCTAAGGTATTGGATCAGTCAGTGTGGCATGAACTTTATCTGCCCCCCCCCCCCCCACACACACTCCACTTTGTCTAGTTGCCTGATCAGGTAAAAGTGCATGAAATTGAACGAGCCACCATCTTCATCTGAAAAATATGCCACTATCATTAAATGGCGCTTACAAGATGAAATGTGAATTCTAAAAAACTTAGGCACTCCTCCCCCTATGACATTGTCAGTGGCAGTCAGCATGACCTTGCTCCTGAGTTAGTTTTGCTCACTGCCTGCAGTTTTCCAACTAGGCACCTAGGGTATGGTTAGGGTTTAGATCTGGAATTTCCCCCCAAAGCCTTATGCTTTAGGAAGGTGGTTGTTTCATGGGGGCTAATTGGTTTTTATTTTTTTATATATACATGAACTACAGGTTCAATAACACACTGGAAGTGTGTGGCTTGGGTAGACAGTGACATCAACACCACCTTTGACCTCTTTTTCCCTCCCTCTTATCCTTGCCTTATGCCTTCCCCTCGCCTTCCACTCTGAGAGATTCGTTTCCTAGCAGTCCATCATCCCTCTTCCTACCCTCTCTCATGTTAGGATCTTTTCATGCAATTATTTTTTTGTGAATTTCATAAGAAGGACACCTGTCAATCATTATTTCTGAATTTCATAATAGGACACCTGTGTTTGGCTCATTTCACTGAGCATTATTGACTTAAGGTGGCCCATTTTCTTTCAGTTGCTTCATATCTGTCTTTCTTTATGGTCACATAGTATTCCATTGTGTATTGATACCATATCTTTATCCATTCTGCTATTGATGGGCAAGTAGGTTGCTTCCAGGATTCAGCTATTATGAATTGTGCTGCAATAAACATGGATATGCGTGTGTCTTTATGGTATGTTGACTTTATTTCTTTTGGGAACATCCCTGTAGAGCTATAGCTGGATCAAATGGAATTTCTTTTCTTAGCTTTCTGAGGAATCTCCCAATTGCTTTCCTTTTTTTCCACAGCCTTGCCAACAATTATTTTTTGAGTTCTTAATGTAGGCCATTCTTATTGGCATGAGATGAAGCCTAAATATTGTTCTAATTTGCATTTTTCTGATGGCCAGTTATGTTGGACACTTTTTTCATGTGCTGGTTGGCCATTTTTACTTCCTCTTCTGAGAGGCTTTTCCCTTCAGCTGCCCATCTCTTGATGGGGTCATGTATTTTATGGGTTTTTTTTTTTTAGTTCTTTATACTTTCTAGATATTAATTCTCTGAGGTATTGCTGGCAAAGATTTTTCTCCTATTCTGTGGGTTATCTCTTTATCTTGTTGATTATTTCCTTTGCTGTGTAAAAATTTTTAGTTTGATGTGGTCCCATTTGATTCTTATTATTTCTTGTGCAGCTCGCATTCTGTTCAGGAAATCCTTTCCCATTTCTATGTCTTCTAGGGTTTTACTTATTTTGTCTTCATTGGAGCTAACCATAGCGATGGGTCAATTCATTGATGCTGAGAGGTGGGGCTTGGTTGGAAAGGTCCTGGGGCAAGACCTGGAAGGGTTTGTTTCTCTCACTGCCTCCACTCTTCTATTTCCTGGTGTTGTGTTTAGGATCTGGAGTGTTCCCCAGAAGTCTCATATATTTTAATGTTATGGATGGTCTATGGAGCCATGTAATGTTGGTGCATTGGGGTCTGGCCTGGAGGGGTGGATTGCAGTTGTTGGGATTAGGGGAGTGTGAGATAAGACTAAAGACGTGTGAGTTAAGACTAAAGGTGTGTGAGTTAAGACAAAAGGTGTGTAGTGGCCACACCTTCGATACCCGGATGCAGGAGAGACTAAGACTGGGACTTGGACTAGTCTTGATTAGTCTCACTTGCCTGCCTGTGTGTGATGCCCTGAGAAGCTGCCTCCACCTTTCTGCCTCTGCCATGTACTTCAATTGCTGCCGGCCACCCCTGAATGGACTGTGAGCATCTGAAACTGTAAGCTAAAATAAACCTTTCCTTTCCTAAATTTGTGGGTGTCAGGTATTGAGTCACAGCAACGAAAAAGTAACTGAGACATCTGGTTACCATGGGATGACCTGCTTTTCTATGACTAGGCCCTACTCCATGCCCTTTGCTAGCCACCCATAAATGGACTGAGTACTTCTGAGCTAAAACAAACCTTTTCTTCCTTAAGTTTTGGTTGTTGGGTATTGTGTCCAGTGATAAAAGTAACTGAGACAGAAATTGGTGAAAGAGAAATGGGGTCATTGCTATGACTCTACCTGACCACGGATTTAGAAGACTTTGAAACAGGTTTGCAGGAGGACTTTGGAAAGGTTTGAGGATGACAGCTAGAGAAGCCTTGGAATGCTATAAGCCAAATTTAATGAGGGATTCTGGTCAGAGCTCAAAGACCAGCATGCTGATAGGAATGTAAATTGTGAAGGCCAGGCTCAGAAGGTTTCACAGAGGAAAGAGGACGTTATTGGCAGCTGGTTTAGAAGCCTTTGTGTTTTTCTTTGGCAAAAAGAATGTTGGCATTTTGTTCATGTCCAGAGACTTTGCCTGAAACTGAGATTGAGGACAGTGGACTAATTAATCTGCAGAGGAAATTTCAACACAGCTCAATGTTCAGACTGCCATTGGGTTCTCTTTGTGGCTTTTAGTCAGCTCTACACTGAAATCAGGAAAAATGGCAGAGCAAAAAGATGTAAAATGCTTTGATTTATGACATTCTTCTATTCTGTGACTATAAATGCTGTATGTAAGTTCAGGTTTCACAGGCATACAGAATGCAAGAGTGTGGGGTCATGGAGGCTTCTACTAGATTACAGATGAAGGGATTTAGGCCAGGCAGTGCCTGATGTTGTGAAAGTGAAGACCAGAGTAAAGTGTGTCAAAGCAAAAACATTACTTTGACTGACGTAGCCCTGGGAACACGAATTTAGGCTTCCCCAATCAGTAGCACTTACATACAGTATTTATAGTTACAAAACAGAAGAAAATCAAATTAAACACCTTTGAAAACATTGGTGAAAACATTGGTGGAAGTGTCAGTTAGGCAGGTCACCTTACAGGGGTGCAATCTCTGCTATAGGTCTCAGATGTTATCTGAGAACATTTTTAGCTCTCAGGTTGGTGGGCAGCTAGGGATTTTGGTTTTGCATCTTAAAAGGGCTACTTAGTGATTACAGGAATGTTCCATTTCAAAGGGTTTATCACAGAATGTTAAATTAGACATGAAGGAGCACAATAGGTGCAGCCACGAAGAAGGACCAAGATAGCCTGGAATAGTATGACTAGGTAAAATATCCCAATCTCTCCACAGGTTTTCCAGAATCTCATTAGCTAATCACTAATCTTACTGTGAGTGAGGCCGTTTTCAGGGAGCTTCACCTTTCAAGTGGAGAGCCCATAAATTTGGAGATGCTGGTAACATTGGTCATCTGCTGAGGAAAACCACAGACTATGAGCAAAGCCAGCCCAAAAGAGATGCCATGGAGGTTGCAGCCAGATGCAGTGCCACAGGGGCAGGGTGCTACCTCTTGCCCTTACACTGGATGTGGGGCCATAGGGTTAATGGAGCTACAGGATTTAGCACTGACCCTGCTGGACTTTGGCCTTGCTTTGGTCTGATTTTTTCTTATCCTTCTATCCCTCCCTTTTGGAATGGGAATGTTTACTCTGTGCCATTGTGCGTTGGATGTGTTTAACCGGATGGCTGAACTCAGGAAAATACTTCTGAGTGGACACGTTGTTCTGGGTCTCTCTTCACAAAGCACAAAGTCTGTCAAAGAAATTTCCCTTTTTATGCTCTTGAGTCTGCAAAGGCTACAGCCTGGCCAGTTTGAGATTCCTCCAAGCCATCTCCTATTGTCCAGATGCAAAGTACTTGACTTCTTTTTTAATGTTAATCGTTTCAGCAGCCACATTCTCCTTTGCTCCTACTTTGTAGGTACTTCCTTTGTGGAAGTTATTCACTTTTCACATATTTTGGCTTTTTTTGCTTCTGATTCTCACTATAAATCTGTCTAAAACCTGTCAGAAGTACCAAGCCTGAGCCTGAACACTGGGCTGCCTTGAAATTTCCTCTGCCATATCAGCTAGTCTGCCACCTTTAAATCCAGCCTCACAGAGTCTTAGACAGGGTTATGGGCCTGTCACATCACACTGAAAAGGTTTGTCTTATCATAATGAAATATTTGAGGAAGGAGGCTAACTTTATAGAGAAAGGTTGTTATGTTTTGGCTTATGGAGCTGGTGGTGCAGGGCTGAGAGGCTACAGCTCGTGAAGACCGCTTTGTGCGTGTGTGTATGCCTGCGTGCATACCCAGGACTTTGTGAATGCCAAGCGCATACTCAACCACTGAGCTACACCCTCCCCCATCCCTAGTGAATCTTTTCTGCTGGCAGTCTGTGGTATGAAAAGCCCTACATGGCAACAAACAGGGAACACATGTGGGTATGTGTGTCCCAGCTGATCTTCTTGTAAAGTCAAGATTCTAATGCCTTTACCTAATATAATCACCTACCAAAGGCCTCACCGTTAAATGCCATCATCAGATTAAGTTTTAATAGTTTTAATACCTCACAATGGGGATTAAATTTTGACACATGAAGCCTTGGGGTACACAGTGAAACCATATCCAAACCACAGCAGAAAGGTTTCTTCGGGTCTCTTAGCTTTGTAGATGCTCCTGGCTGAGTGGACTGGTGGCAACTCACAACAGAGAGAGATACAGCATCCTAAGGCAGATGTGACCCTTAAAGGGATTATGTCAACTTGAAGGAATCAGGAACCACACCTGGATTAGGGTTTGTGAACCAAGCCCAGATTGGGAATCAAGAACCGGCCTGGATTAGAGTATGAGTGATTTGTGGGCTAGCCAATGAGAGAAGAGCACCTGCAGATGTGGGAGGGCCAACTGGAACTCCAAGGGTATAAAAGGAAGAGGGGAGATCATTACAGCTTCTTCCTCTGGGAAAGCTCTCGCCTTCACAATTGTCTACGGATGCTGACTTGCTACACACCGCAGATTGTCAGCACAGATTTGCTCCAGTCTCGACTTGTGCCTGTCTGCCCATCGCTGCTTTTCAGTTGCCAACCTTCAGGCTTTGCTCTTTGCTGGCGATCTACAGCAGACTCTCACCTCACCAGCTGTCCTGCAGTCCCAGATGGGAGATCTACTTCACGGTTGAGCAGCCATCTTCGACTGTAATGTTGGATTTGTAAACCTTCCTAATAGATTCTTTTATTATAAAATCTGTACATTCTATCTTTGAAAGAACCCAAACTAATATAGCAGGACAGTGGAATGGTATACATGGGAGGGAATTTTCTGTCTTTCAACAATGAACATTTTTTAAAAAATTAGTTATTATTGATTGATTGATACAGGGTCTTTCTCTGTAGCTGGTCCTGAACTAATATGCAGCCCAGGCTGGTCTCAAATTCACAGCAATCCTCCTGCCTCAGCCTCCCTAGTGCTAAGTTATAGGCTTGGACCATCACACCTGGTTTATGTGGTGCTGAGAATCAAACTGAGGGTCTTGTGCTTGCTATGTAATTACTTTAACCACTCATCTATACCTCTAGCCCCTGAACTATAAATCATAAAATCAAGAAAAGTAAAGGTGAGTCTTAAGCTGAGAGTGGTGGTGCACACCTATAATTCTAGCACTAGGGAGGCTGAGGCAGAAGGATCTCTGTGAGTTGGAGACCAGACAGCACTGCAGAGAGACTATGTCTCAAAAAAGAAAAGAAAAGTGACTCTAAGAGACTACGTATAGAATTCACAGGTCATTTAACAGGTTTCTCACTGAGGACCTGCCTCGACCTCCACAGTGACAGTCCACGGGGAGTTGACCAAAGGAAACGTAAGTTTGGAGCTAAGAACTGAAGTTCCCTGAAGACAGCCTCACTCACAGTGAGCCTCTGACAAATCAATCAACTAATTGGATTCTCGAGGATTTGTAGAGGCTGCAATGCCACAGAGCCAGATTATCAGGGGCTATCTTGGCCCCTTTCATGGCTACATTTGTTATCCTCCCCCTCTGCATCTGACTTAGCATCCTGTGATAAATCCCTTGAAAGGTACAGAGCAGACCCCCAGCTTTCCACCAGCCTGCTAGCTAAGAATGTCATCAGATAGCATCTAAGACCTACAGCAAGTTCCCCCTTCTCTGCAACCCACTTACCGAAGGCTTCCACCAATGTTTTTTTTAAAAGTGCCCTGATCTTTAACTTTCTCCTTCTGTATTTTTTTTTTTTTTTGAGACAGGGTTTAACTCTGTAGTCCAGGCTCATCCTAAACTCATTATATAGCCCAGGTTGGCTCAAAACTCATGGCAATACCCCATCCTCAGCTTCCCAAGTGAAGAGATTATAGGCCTGCACCTCCTCCCCCCAGCCAGTGTGTGGTGTAGGGGGATGGAACCCAGGGCCTCATGTGCAGCAGACAAGTGCTCTAATCACTAAGCTACGCTCTCAGCTTCTCAGTTCTGTAATTATAGATAATGCACGCAACAACTAACTTGTTGGAATGTGCTTGCGGTGACCTGAATCCATGTTTTCGGGCCCGGTGTCTCATAGTTTGCTGTAGGATAAACTATCTTTTATTCTCTTTGAGGTAAGAGCTGTGTTTTTGTATCAACAAGGTAAAGAAATAGTCCAGAAAATTTATTGCCTCTATACCAGGTATGGCCAGCTATTCTCAGCAAGGGACCACAAGAGTTCACCCAGAAGTCACCTTCAGATACTATACCCCCGAAGCCCAAAGGGTTGGATGCCATTTCGCCAGGACATCATTCTGCACTCGACCCAGTTCATGTATTCCTGCCTTCTTCCACTCTTCCCTGTGCTGTGCCTGGGAGCTGGCTGTGGAGTGGGACAGGGAATGAGAACTATGCTCCTTGCTTGACAGCTCTGTCCACAGAAGGGCCTGCTGCTGCTCCCAGGTCTCTTAAAGTAACAACAGGATGACTTTTGCCACTAATCCCAACATTCTACAAGGCTGAGGCAAGAGGAAGGCAATGCCAAACCCAGCCTGGCCCACTGAGAAACTTCACAGAGACCTGTCTTGAAACACACACAAAAGGTCTGGGATGTAGCTCGGTGGGGGAGGACACTGAGCTCAATCCCTAGTGACCCACACATACACAAAGTAACTGAAAGATGTTACTTGAGAGAGGACAAAATGTTGTGGGACTGCTAGAGTTGTCACTCAGGTTTAAGTGGAAGAGAACTATTTTCACCAAATAGATTTTTTTTTTCCTTTTTTCTCTTTCAGTGCTGAGAATCACTCATGGCCTTGAATAATATAGGCAAGCAGTCTTCCCTGGACTATACCCTTAGCTGTAACAGTTTTTTGTTTTTGTTTTTTTCCCCAGACAGGGTCTCATTATGTAGCCCAGACTAGCCTTGAACTTGCACATTTCCTACTTCAGCCTCCCAAGTGCTGGGATTCCAGGTGTGTGCCACACCTGGCTTAGAATTGTTTTTGATAATATCGCTGGTTTAGAAACTGAATTTAAACTCTGTATATAACTAGAACATAGGGTTTATGGGGTGTATCCAAAAAGCCTCTTACTTCTCTCCTTTGTCCCCTTACAAACTTGTCTGGGCTGGAGGTGTAGTTCTCAGGCAGAGTGCTTGCCTTACATGCCCAGAGTCCTGAGTTCAACCTCCTGCAAGAAAATCAAGAATCTGTATTGTCCCTGGATTGAAAAGTTATAAAAATGTCTGCATTCTCCTTACATCAGTTTATGATGCTGAGCCACATTTTTTTCAAAGAAAACAGTCTTAAGGGGTGACAAGGACAACTAAGTAAAAATGCTTAATTTAGCCATCGGAAGACATAGAGCAAATAGTAAATGTTGTCTTATATCTAGAATATATATTTAGTATAACTGAATAATAAAAGGAAAATGATCCAATTTAAAAAAAAAACTCCGTACAGTCAAATGTCTCCTTCCAATGACAAACAGATGGCCACAAGGTACGTGAAGAGATGCTACCCAACATTAGCTATCAGGAAAGTACAAATCTAAACAAGAGGATGGAGCCAGGCCCTGTAATCTTCACATTCTGGGAAGCTGAGGCAGGAGGATCTAAGTCCAAGTGGGGCTTTGGCAAGTTAGTGGTTTAACAAGGCCAGGTCTCAAAATCAAAATTAAACAATGGGCTGAGACGGAGCTCAGTGTGAAGGTCCTAGATCTCTAATACCAGGAAAACAAAACACGTCAAAACAAAACAATTTGCAGGGGCTGGAGGAATGGCTCAGTGCTAACTCAAGCACTAAGTACCTGAGTTTGATTCCCCAGCACCACATAAGCTGGGAGTGGGAGTGCAGGCCTGTCACCCCAGCACTCGGAAGTCTGAGACAGGAAGATCGCCGTGAGTGCAAAGCCTGCCTGGTATCCATTTTGAGTTCACAACCAGCCTGCGCTACTGAGCGAGACCCTGTCTCAACAACAAGAACAAAAACCCAATGGGTTGAGATAACTCACACAGTGGAATGGCTACAATGAAAAAGACAGAATAAAAGTGTTGGTGAGGATATGGGAAAACTGGAGGATTGAGCTGTTGCTGGTAGGAATGGAGAAGGGTGCTGCTGCTGTGGAAAACAGCCTGGTGATTCCTCATGAGGCTCACAATAGATTTACCGTATGAGCCCGCTTCTCCTCCAAGGTAAATGCGCTTGAGAGAAGTGAGAACACACATCCGCAATAGAACCTGTACGTGAACTGTCAGAGCAGCGTTGCTCATGATGGCCAGTGAGTAGAAACTGAAGTGGCCCCGGCTGAGGGGATCAGTGGAATTTGGCCTATCCATACAACAGGAGGCTAGGCAGCTGTGAGAAGGGACTGCAGAAGCTGGGCTCCTAGCCTGTAATCTCAGCAACTCGAGTCTGAAGCAGGATTCCAAATTTGGGGCTAGCTGGGGCAAGCAGACAAGATCCTATCTCAAAATAAATAAAATAAATGGCTCGGGTTGTAGCTTTGTGACACAATGCTTGTCCGGCAGGCCCAGGGCCCTGGTTAAATCCTGTGTTGGGAGAGAAAAAATTGAATTAACACATGAACGTGGAAAACATTACACAGAAAAACCCAGTCACAAAAGATACCTTTTGTTTAATTTTATTGATACAAAATATCCAGAATAAGCAAATCAATGCTAAAACATCCGGGCAATTGCATAGATCTAGTAAGGATTTGTAGGGTGAGGGGAGTACTACGGATAAAAAGAACTTTTTTTAGGGGGGCAAGTTGGGGAGTGACTGAAATGTCCTAAAATAGATTGTGGTGTTTGCACAACACTGTAAATGTACTAAAAGCACTGAATTGTACATTTTAAGTGGCAGTTTATATTATATGTCTTTAAAATGTTGTGTACGGACCATTAGACTATCAGTCTCCTGCTGGCAGGGATGAGGCACTGCACCCTCTAGGCAGGCACTCCTAGAGTGTTGGGATGACAGGCCTGCACAGCTGGGCCCAACTACACTTTTATACACCATCTACTATATGTATATTATTATTATTCTTATTTTGAGACAAGGGGTGCTGGGGAGCAGAACCGAGGGCTCTGCTCTTGCTAGGCCAGCACTCTAACTGCTGAGCTATGCTCCAGCCCTAATGTGTATTATTATGTTAGTGTTAGCCAAGAGCTTGGCTTCAGAGATGGGATGCTTTGGTTCCAATCCTTGTCCGTTTTCTCTAGCCAGTGTCTTAACACTGACACTCCACATATTGCTTGAGGAAGCAGTACACTTTTAAACTGCTGGATGGTGTTTCCTCCCACCCCCACGGACAGCAGCTGCTTCTCCTGCTTTACAACAATCCTCATGTGAGTGGAGACAGGAGATTATTACTGGCCCAAATTATATATGAAAACTAAAACAAAAAACTGCCAATGGGAAACACTTAGGAGAATGGAAAAGCCTTTGACTTTTATCCAGAGGTGGTGTTCGGACTGCGCGGCAGGGGCAGGAACACCTTCAGAGTGTGACCGGCCCCACTCTGGGAGACCGGCTCCCGAAGGGCCGGTCACAGTGCGGTGGAGAGGGTCAGGCAGGGGGGCAGAAACCAAAGAACTGAGATCCTTTCGCTGAGTAAACATAGCGACGAGGCCAGTGGGATTTTAGCTTCGGGATACTGGACTCAAGTCCCCTCAAATACTTTTCGCCAGAAGGTTTGAGTTAGCTGGGTGTCCCATGACCACGACCTCGCGAGCGTTTAGCTCAAGCGTCTTCCAGTCCTGACTTTAGGGATCTAGGTTTCCGCCCCAACCCCCCAACCCTCTCCCAGCCTGCGGGAAGAAGCAGGCAGGTACCAGCCCGGCCCTTTCCTGCTAGAGGCGGCAGGAAGCCACAGGGTCATCTTGCACAGAAAACCCCTGTTCCAGCCCTCGGAAGAAAGCTCCCTGGGCTTTTTGAGACTGGGACTCGGGCTTCTCCCTGGCTACAGAACGCTGGGCACTGGGCCTTACCACTAACCCTTTCGGTGACATCTCCGAAGGTTCGCAGGGGCAGCCCCGAGCCTCGGCCTCCACCGCGGAAACCGGGGCGGGGCGTGCTCGGCGCGGGCCGGGGGCAGGAGCGCAGGTGAGCCGCCGGCGAGCGGGGCTCAGCGCGGCCGTCCCGGCGCCTCCGCCGCCCGGCCGGCCTGGGGCGCGCGGGCTCCCGGGCGCGGGCGGTGGCGCGCCGCCCGGCAGGGTGCGCTGAGGGGCCCGCCGCGCCGCCGCGCCGCAGGTGGTGCCCGGCCGGCCCTTTTCTCCTCCCCCTTCCCTTCCTTCGCCTCCCTCCCCGCGCCGGTGTCGGCGGCACGTCCCCGCTTCCTCCTCCCTCTCCAGTCGGGAGGGAGGGAAGGGGCCGCCGGCGCTTTCCTGGCCGCCTGCAAACTTGAGCGGGACTCGCGGCCCGCGCCGCCGCCCGGGAACTTCCTCGGCCGCGCGGGGCCGCCGCCGCCGGGCCCTGCCTCGCCGCTGCGCGCCCGGGGTCCGCCGCCGCCGCGACCTTCCTTTGTGTTGGATGCGGGCCGGCGCCCCGCGCCCCGCGCCATGCCCTTCCACCAGAGGGCCGTGCAGCCCGCGCGGCGGCGCGCGGCCGGGGCCGGGGCCGGGGCCGGGGTCGCGCCGCTCTTCCGCTCGCTGGAGCAGGTCAGCGCCCACGCCCTGGTCTGCCTGCTGGCGCAGCTGGCCGACCTGTCGCGCTGCGCCGGGGACATCTTCGGCGAGCTCGAGGGCCAGGCTGCCGCGCTGGGCCGCCGCACCGCCGCCGCGCGCCGCCGCCTCGACGCCCTGCACGCCGCCGCCGCGCGCCTGGACCACCGCCGCGTGAAAATCCGTGAGTGGCCGGCGGCCGGGCGGGGACGCGGCCGGGCTGCCGCCGCGCTCGCGTGCGCCCCTGGCGGCCGGGCCGCGCTGGGCCCGCGGGTGCGGACTCGGGGGCGGGCTGGGCGCGGGGGCGTGGGCGCGGAGCGTGGTGGGGCCCGCGCGTCCCTGCCTCGGCCTCTTTCCGAGAGAGGCCGAGAAGCCCCGGGGCTGCGGCGCGGGCAGCCGGGGCACGGGGGAGGCCGGAGCGGCGCAGCTCCCCGCGGAGCCGGGCAGCGTCGGCGCGGACGCCACGCAGGGCTTGGGACTAGGGGATCGTTTGGAAAGGTCCCTGGGGATCTCAGCGAGCGTGGGGCGGCCTGTCACCTGTCTCTGTCCCGCCTACCTGTGATCTTCCCTACAAAACGACCTAGGTAGACTTTCTAGTTGTGGGTTTTTCTTGTTGGCGCGGAGTTGTTTCCACCAGCTACCTTGTGACTTCTCAGAGGGGCGTGACCTGGGCTGAGACCCCAGTCCACTCATCTCGGGCCTCTCACAACCTTGAAAATCAAGTCTGTGTCCTAACAGGGATCTCTCCAGCCACTCGCTCGTTTCAGCAGCTTAACTGACTGGTGAATGAAGCAACTGGAATTTCCTGCTGGTCCAAAAGCAAGGAAACTTTCAGCGTGAAGTTTGGGCTGTTCTCCTTTTTAAGTATGTGAACTTGGTCTTAGTCTTCAGTGTGAAGATTTAGTACATTGGAGAGGGCTGACAGGTTGCAGGGAAGATACTGGCGAACCCTGGGTGGATGGATTTCCGCAGCTGCGGGTGACACAGTGTCTCGCTTAGAACTACTTCGTAGGCAATCTAGAAGAGCCTGTTTTCCAGCTTGCTTAAACACAACAAAGCAAAAACTTAGGTGCATTTTAACCAACCACCTTACAAGCCAACTGTTCGTTTTCAGTAATTTAATCTAGTGAGGTCGTTGGCTGTAGTACATCTTTCTCCAGGTTTGTGCAGTTTCGTGATGGTGTTATGTTATTATGGTTCACCTCTCCGTAGGTCCTCACAAGTTGTGAGCAGTTCTTAACCCTGGAGACTGGAGGGGATGGGAGGGAGGGGGACGTCAGAATCCTCTCATGAAGTTGTGGGTAATAGTGACGTTCTTGAGTGTTGTTCTAGGGGAATGACCAGTCAATGGGGTGACCATTAAGTGCTTCTGTACCTTTAATCTGTGTAGGGCGTGGGTAGCGGATGACTAAAAGTTCACCTTTGACTATGTGATTAGGCAGGTCTGACTGCTGGATGGACTGATCAGTTGCAGGAGTTATAAAACAAAAAGGAGATGTTAAAACAAACAACCCAAAAGGGAACACATCATACTCTATGGAATGAGGTGTCGCCTGATACTACAGTCACAAACGAAAGTGAATTAAGATTTTTTAAATTCAAAAGAAAGAGAAAAACAGGAAAAAAACTCTGAAGATCAAAACTTCTGTGCTAGATTTTCTTTGCATTTAAATGTGCCCACTTTGTGTACATATGGGCAGTACTGTCCATACCTAAAAATCTGGCAAATTGTCTAAGTTAACTACAGTTTTTCTTGTTATAGTGACAAAAATAATTCTTTTAAAAACTTTTCACAAGTTTGTTTGAATCGCAAATGGCTTTGATTTTATACCAGAAATTCTGATTAATCTTTTTTTATAATCGTAAAGAAGGCTTTTATTGAATATAATTATGCTTGAGTGTTTTAAGTGCACATACAGAGAAGAAAGCCCAGCTATACAGATGTTGTTACGTTTTGTTTTTTTCTGTGCCTTTGCACACATAAAGCAGTAAACAGTCTTTGCGTTAATTCTATTCAGCATCTTGTTAGGATTCTTTTAAAACAATGCTTCAAACCTGTTCCTGAGGAAAAGCCACATTTTGAAGTTAGGTTGGTCCAGTTTTAGGCAGGTCTTCAGAATGGCATCCTCCATTTAGTATGTGTGGACATGTAGACTTTTAGATTTGGAATTGACTTTAAAGGCCCTTTATTTCTTGAACTCCTAACCGGAGAGGAAATCCAGGCCAAAAGAGTTGAAGTGATTCACTGTGGGACAGGAGATGGGTTAATAGCTATCCCATCTGTGGGCCCACTCCATGTGTAGCTTCCCTTTAGGAGTGTGTTGAAATAGGGAACAAAATTTAGAAACATTCCATAAACCATCTGTAGGATATCTGTGACTGATTGTTAATCTCTCTTGTCAGATAAACCTGTTAATGAGTTTCCCAAGAAGCAAGCAACACACTCCAGCAGCTTCTCAAGAGCAGGAGGGCTGAAGGAGACTGCGTTTATTGGCTAAGGGGTCTTTACTATAATAGGTAAATGAAGCATTTTGAAAAATGATCAGATTATCTTTGTAACAATACAGAAAGTTTTTTTTTTTCTTTTGGTACTGGAGATTGAATTAAGGTGTCACACTGAGCTCCACCCCCAGCCCTTGTTTTATTTTATTTTTTGTGTTGAGACTGTCCTGCTAAGTGCTTAGGTTGCCTAGCCTGGACTCTAACTTGGCAGCTCTCCTGACTCAGCCTTCCAGAGTGCTGGGATTACAGGCATGTGCCACCACATCTGGCTTAGAAATGGTTTCAAATCCTCTGAGGCATTTCTGCTGGCCTCAGGGACTATACAGAGTATTTCATTAGGCTTGCTAATCTTTAAATGTCATGGGTAGAAAATATTCGTTATAAATTGGAGAAAACTCAAAATACTGTTCTTCTCCTATTCATTGAAAACTTCTTTGATATTTTCTCTGACATCCCCGGGCTAGGGAGTATTCCCATGGCCTACAGTACGGGCACCAGTACTGTATTTACCAGGGAAAACTGAAATTGTTCATTCACATCTGCTCTCCTCCCCTCTGCCACACGGCAAGCAAGCTCTTTGAGGTCACGAGTGGTGATACCTTTTTTTTTTTTTAACCTAGCGCTTAGAACGGTGCCTGGAAAGTGATATCTTAATAGATACTTGAGCTGAGCTACTAATATTATCATTTTCTTCTTCTTATTTTTGTGGTACTAGAGATTGAGCCCAGTATCAGGACACTGAGCTATATCTCTAGCCCATTTTTTGGTTTTGGTTTTGAGACAGAGTCTTTCTAAGTTTCCCTGGCTGGGCTTGAATTTGTGATCCTTCTATTTCAGCTGCCTGGAGTGCTGTGATTATAAGCCAGCACAAAACTCAATTTATTTAGTTTCTTAGCATTTTTTTTCTTTTGAATAGCTTTAAAAATTTCAGTGAAAATATTCTATCTTGTTAGTTAAAAATGTAAGAGAGCAAAGTAATTACTATTATTATTACTATTATTGTTATTATTATTGTTTTTGAGACAGCGTCTCGCTCTGAAACCTAGACTGTCCTGAACTCAGTATGGAGCCCAGGCTGGCCCTGGACTCATGGCAATCCTCCTGTCTCAGCCTCTCGAGTGCTGGAATTATAGCCAGGTGCCACCATGCCCAGTTTATGTGGTGTTGGGAAATCTAACTCAGGTACTTAACACTTGATTTAGCACTTGCTGGGTAAGCACTTTAGCCACTGAGCTTTTCCTCCAGCCAAAGTAATTATTTACAAAAAGTGAACTGTCTGCCTTTTTATAAAGTTTTGTGCTCCACTACCGATATTTTGCTCTTTTCTGTAAAGGTCAGGTTTCATTAATTTTACTGACAAAAATAAGACCTCATCTAAAAGAGTGACAACACCTAAAATGTGGGTAGTTGTATCTGTGTTCTGTAAACAGTCAAAAAATACTCCCATGCAGGAAGCAGTAGATATTCAGCCTCACAGTCTTGTTTTACTTTTAAACCCTGTGCTATTAAGAAACTAATAAGATAGATTTATTGAGCTAAAATTCTTAACATACAATTTATTTACTTATTTATTATGGTACTAGGGATTGAGCTCAAGGTCTTCACACTGAACTCTTAATAGATCCCCAGCCTGTTTTTATTTTTGATTTTAAAACAGGGTCTTTCTAAGTTGTCTAGGCTGCAGTTGCATTTGTAATTTATTTCGCTCCTCCCTCAGCCTTTCCGAGTGTTAGAAACACAGGCCTGAGCCTTGGGTCCAGCACAATTCATCCATTTAAAGTGTGCAGTTCAGTGGTTTTTAAGATACTCAATTGTGTAACATCACCACAGCCCATTTTAGAACATTTTCGTCACCCCAAATTCCCATATTCATTAGCAGTCCTTTCCTGTTTTCCTTTAACCCTTTTACCACTAATCTACTTTCTGGTGCTTGTGAGTGTGTATGCATGTGTATGTGTGCGTGTGTTGGGGGAGGGTCCTGGAAAATGAGCCCAGGACTTTCATACTCTGTTTTATTGCAGCCCCCACTGCACCCTCACACCCCCCTTTATTGAGATGGGGTCTTGCAAGTTGCCCAGGCTGGGCTGGGCATGTAATCCTCCCAGGGTGCTGAGATTACAGGTCTGCATCGTTAGACCCTGTGGTCATTGAACTATACTCTGATAATTATATCCAAATTAGCTCATACGACATGTGGTCTTTGTATTGGCTTCCATTATGTCGCACAGTGTTTTTAAATTTTGTGATTAGCTGTGCTTGAGCCAAATTCGAGTCCATCCTGGGCACTTTAGTCACTTAGTGAGACCCTGTGTCAAAATCAAAAATAAAAATGGGCTGGGATGTAACTTAGTATGAAGGCCCTGGGCTCTGTCTTAGTTACTTTCTTGTTGAGTTGTAATACCTGACATCCATAACTTAAGATTTGTTTGGTTTATAGTTTCAGGACTTCTCAGTGGATTCGTGAGTGGATAGTCCATTCAAGACGAAAGGGCTTGGTGGAGGCCTAGCCAGAGAAAAGCTCTTCCTGTCTTGGCAAGACAGGAAGTGGAGAGAGCAAGGAAGGGCAGAGCATATGCCCTTCCAGGTCGTGCCCTAGTGATCTGCCCCTCATGACCTGCCTCCTTTTAATAGCACAGGAAATCAATGGATTAGCTCCCTTGATTGAATCACCTTCCAGGCTTTTGGGGGGACATTCCAGATCTAAACCATATCAGGCTTGATTACCAGTACCACAAAAAAGAAAGTTTATAATTAGTCTGTTTTTATAATGAGAACATTGTATGTAACTCATGATTAAAGAAGTTTGTTTAGACAGTTTTTCACTGTGTATAGTCTAGGCTAGCCATGATTTTATAATCCTCCTGCCTCAGCCTCCTGGGTGCTAGTATTACAGGCTTGTGCCAACATGTTTAGCTTTTCTTTTTCTTTTCTTTTCTTTTTTTTTTATTTTTTGAGACAGGTTCTCTGTAGTCCAGGTGGATCTTGAACTCATTGTGGTGCCAAGCTGGCCTCTAACTCACAGCAGTTCTTCTCCTTGGCCTTTTGAGTGCTGGGATTATAGGCATATGCCACCAGGTCTGGATTATGTGGTTCTGAGCACTTTGACCACTGAACTATATACCCATTCATTAGCGTTTCATATTTCTTAAAATTTGATTTAAAAATCATATGAAATTGGTAGGCCTAACTGCATTATTATACCCATGTTGTGGTTTGGATCTAAAAGCTTTATTTTTGCTTTTTTTTTTTTTGAGACAGAGTCTTGCTCTGTATCCTAGGCCCATCCAGAGCTCACTGTGGAGCCCAGGCTAGCCTTGGACTCACAGACAACCTCCTGCCTCAGCCTCCCAAGTGCTGGGATTACAGGCGCGTGCACTACCACACCAGTTTATGTGGTACTAGGGACTCAAACCCGGGGCATTGTGCTTGCTAAGCAAGCACTTGAACCCGTGTCATTCCTCCAGCCCCCGCAAAGCCTTTTGTACCTATGGATACTGTGTTCAGTTGGGAGGTGGGGCCTGGCTGCAAGGATTGGGTGCTTGGGGCTTGACCTGGAAGGGTAGTGCCATGCTTCCTCTTAGACGTGGCTCTGGTCTGCCCTGCCATGAGGAGCTCTGTTTCTGGCTCCAGCCCCTCCATGTGTTGCTATCATTTTTCCAGTCACTTACTCGTGGATGGACTGTGACCTTCTGAAACTGTGAGCTGAAATTCTTTCCTCCTTAAAGTTGTGTATGTCAGGTATTCTGTCCCAACAATGAGAACGTTATTAATACAGCCCATTTTATGGATGAGGAAATGACATTCTGGAACTACTAAGAGGTATATATAAGTTGTGATTTCCAGTCTAAAATTCTTCTTACTTCACCTTGAAAGTACTTTCTTGGGGCAGGAGGTGTACTTAGTGATAAAGCGCATTCTGAACTGTGGTTTCTGTTCCCACTACTGCAAAAAAACCAAAAACCAAATAACACAAAAACCTTCCTGAGTGAATATGAAATGTGATTGTTAAAAGAGAATATGAAAACAGGGTTTGATGGCTTTTTCTGCAAAGAAACAAAAACAAAAAAGACCCTAGAGAATTTCTTTTCCTTGAATTCCAGAAATGTTTCAAGTTGAGAATTTTGCTGTGTTGTGGGACCCAGCAGCCACCCTTTGTGCAGGGCTTGTGCTCAGCCTGTGCACCTGTATGTGGAGGCCCTGGGACACTGGTATGTAACTTTCAGAGGGGAGCTGTGTGGTGTCCTAGATAGCTGGCGAGCTGGGATGTCCCTCCGTGGTCGAGCTCGTGTTTTCACACATGAAAGGCTCTGGGTTTATCCCTACTGCTCCTTCCTCCCACCAGCCTCATGTGAAATGTAGCTGTTGGCAGAAAGATTGTATGGGTGCCCTATTTGCGCAAACAGGTATGGGAGTTTGGCCGGGGAAGAAGACTGAAAGTTCTGTGTGTTGTTTTATATGTTGAGCTGCATTGCACTATTTCACCACAGACTGTACTTTGACCAGCCAGAAGATTGGTTACTCCTGATGTCAGAATGTCTGTGCTGGCTCTTCAGAACAACCCTTCTCTGCAGGTATTTGTCAGCATTGTAAGGACAGTGTAGGTAGCTGGGCCTAGTAATGCAGGTCTGTAGTCCCAGCACTCTGAGAGGCTGAGGCAGGACAATTACAAGTTCTGAGCCTAGCCTGGGCATTTTAGCAATTTAGTGAAACCCGGTCTCAAAATTAAAATTAAAATAAAAAAAAATGGTAGTGGAAGAAGAAAAAGCCATACTTGACTAGACTTTTGAGACAGCTTGGGTGGCTGTGTTTGTGCCTGTCTCCTCATAAATGTTTGTATATTTGGTGATATTATCACGAGATTTGTTGTCACTGAAAGTATGCTAGATACTAGAGAGGGTATGAGGGGTCAGGATGGGAGGGATTTCCACCCATCTCTAATCCCAAGAGAATTTTAAAATTTATTAACAAAAACTGACAGCGGCCAAGTGAGCTGATTGACCATTAGGTTGAGGAGGATCTGTTTCCCTACTTGCCTGACTTTGAGAATTTGCCTGGAACTTTTGTTAAAAATAGATTCACAGACCCTTCCAGAGCCCTCTTGAGCTCTTCTGCCCATTCATTGTTTAACAAATGTTGCAATGTTCTCTGAGCAGGCGGATTTGAGAAGCGGTGCTGCAGACAGGACGGCTTGTTGTGCTGGGAATCGAGAGGTTCAGGTCTGATCTTACCTCTGCCGTGTTCTGATAGGGATTTCTGACCAATTTAGTCACTATCTCTAGGCTTTGATTTCCTTGTCTATAAAATACAGACTGACTAAAATAACCTCTGCAGGCCTTTTCAATTTTGGCAATTTGTGATTCTGTTGAGAATTCTTTCTTTAATTTTAATTCAGAATCAACAGGATTAGACCGGGACTGTAGCTCAGTGGCAGACCTCTTGCTTAGATGTAGCAGGTCTTGGGTTCAGTCTCCAAATGCAAGGAAAAAAATATTAAGGTAGAAGGAAATCATGGGATGGTGCTGATGGCCAGGTTGCTTTTGTGTGTTGGTTATGTTGGTGGTTTGCATTTATTTATCACAAAATGCATTGCGGCAGTATCTGGGTGGCATGTACCAGAGGAGCTACACAGCGGCTGTCTTTGGATGACAGGCTCTGAGAAAAGGTCCCAGATGTCCCAGCCTTCAGTCTCTTCTGGGAAAGCCTGTGTCATCACGCTCACAAAAAAATGTCGCCACCATCATCATCATCTTCTTCATCATTGTTTTGTGGTATTGGAGACTGAAGCCAGGCCTTGTGGTACCAGGAAAGCCCTCTGCTATGGAGTACTTCCCCAGAATTTTTTACTGTTCTTTGAGAGAGGGTCTCACTGAGTTGCCCAGAATTAATTGCCTTGGAGCTGTGATCTTCGTACCACGCCTTCTCACGAAGCTGGGATTACAGGTGTGTGCTAACACATCCAGCTGAAAAATGACATTAATACCAGAATACAGACAGCAGCAGCATTCTGATTTCCATTTGGGACTGTGTTTTCTGTGAGTTTCAGTTGCCCGATGATGCCGGAGGCACATTCTGCAGCACTTGCTGTAGGCAGACCCTTCTTGTATGTACAACCGCTCTCTGGAGTGGATAGTCTTTGGTTATTTCTGCATGACACAAGATGCAGCCAAGGCACAGGTAGCTGTTTGCCCACATTCACCGCTTGTAAGCAGCGAGGTGGGCTTTGGACCCAGGCAAGGTTAGCCCGCCCAGACCTTGTGTGGTACTGACCCTGCATTGCCTGAACCGACTTCACATTGTGACCTTACCTGACTTTACTCAGATAAGGGAATCTAATGACAGATTAAGCCTTTTCAGATTATCATAGGTGAAAAAAGCCACAGTCTCTCTCTCTCTTTTTTTTTTTTCCTTTCCTTTGTCTTGAAACCTCCTAAACTGGCAGCAGATGGCCAGGAAATGTGAGACATAGGTACGTAGTGCTAGCGCAGTGTGGGGGCCACATCTAACAGTTATGGAATGTTTGCTGCTTTTGTCTCTGTGGTGGGAAAGCTGAGGCGGCCCCTGGTGTACTTCATGCCCCCTACAGCACTGTGGCTAGCCAGGCTGGGGTGGCTGGGCCACTGAGGCCTGGGGGAGGGAAGCTGGGTGCCCCAGGAGAGCTGGTGTCAGAGATAAACTTAAGAATGACTACTTCAGAGTGAAGGCCAAAGTAGGGATCTAAAAGTGTCTGAAGGAATGTGCAAAGGGCTGGGCCCTGCTGCCTGGCCGGAGCTTGGCTTGGGGGAGGGCAGCCAGCCTTCTCCTGGGGTCCTCCGGTGGATGTCCTCGTTCTCAGTGCCCTTTCCCCTGCACTTCCTCCTATTGTGGGAACCAGTGAGCCGGCTCAGCTTCCACTTAGCGTCCTAGCTGTGGAAGAGAGCTGTCCCTCTGCCTTGCTTTTGGGGGAAGGTGGGGGTGGTAACAGAGCCTCACTCAAACCCAGTTTCACAGTCTCACTTAGCACTCGACTGGCCTGACCCAGACCTCAGCTGCCTTGGACCTTGCAAAACGCAGAGCTACTGTTAGCACCAGTTCATTCATCGCCCTGTTTCCCACACGTTTTGAGTCATCAGACTCCCAGGCCCGCCCCTGGAGATTCTGAATCAGCATGTCTGGGATGAGGCCAGGAACATGCCTCACTAATGAGTGCCCCCCAGGTGACTCCGATAAAGGGAGTTTTGGAAACACCAGTGTTTGTTGCAGTGTATTAGGAATCCTGTCCATTCTGGCGGAAATTCATCCATTCATGATGTTTATTTTGGGTTATTCTGCTAGTGCCAAATTGTGAGGATGAATAAGGCAGGGTCCTTCCTTCAGGTCTGAGGCATTTTCCTGTACATGATTGAATATGTAATTAAATAATGCATAGATTGGGCTGTTCTTTACAACATTTCTGGGAGAAAATCTGTTCTGAATTCCAAATTGCCAATTTAGGTGACATTTAACTTACAAGACCTGTCTGTAAGTCTGTGGGATAGTGACACTCCAAAACATAGGAAAAAAAGTGGAATATTATGGCATATTTGTTCTAAGAAAAGAAAACAACTACCATAAGGGGATGAGATTTCTCTTCTCCCTGTGGAATAGTGGCCCCCTTTTTTTTGGCTAGGTACTGTTTTATTCTCATTTCTGAGTTCCTTCAAAAGAAATTTCTACCCACGTAGAAAAGCAGTAGCTCGCTTGGAAAGGACAGACACATATTTCGTATTATTCCTGCAGGGAAATTCTGTATTGTGCTTTTTGTTCATCTGACTAAAAATTAGTAAACTTGTTACAGTCATAGGCAGAGGACTGTGCTGATTTAAATTGCAGTCACCCATGGGAAGATGAGAGGGCTTCTGTCTGACAGTATTAGGCGTTTTGTTGCAGTGCTCTGAGGGCACACAGACGAGGATGGGCAGCAAAGGAAATTGAATTAGGTAGGCCTGTGCTGATGGTGCCTGATGGTGCTGGTGATGGAGAACTGCTGTTGCGGTGTGGTGGTTTCCCAGCTGGTGATAGGCTGCTCAGACCACCACCTCACCTGTGTTTTGTAGGCTGTCCCAGCAGTACAAATGAACTAGCCCTGAGCTGTCAGAGGCCAGTAGGCGGCTTGGTTCTTTCCCTCCCCTTCACGTCGGAGGTTAGGTTTGTGGAAAGATGATGCAGCTCAAATAATAATCGGTGAATTTCATTTGCTTTATTGAGTAGACAACACATTTACATTGTTAAAAACGTATCTACGTTGTATATGTACATATATGCCCGCCTGCTGTAAAAGTGTCACCTCTGCTCTGTTATCCTTAGGCTTTGTGCCCCCTACCCTTCACCAGATGAACACCTCACTCTGAATTTTTCCAGAGTTTCTCTATGTAAAGATGAGTGTGGTGATCTGTGTGTTTTCCTCCTTCATTTCATATGTACACAATTTCTGAATCATCTTTTGGTCATTTTCGTTCACGTTTAATCTGAAGTAGTCAGTCTCATTTTCACTGTTGTTCTGCATGTCTTTTGGCTGGCTTCTTTTTCTCTTTGTGAAATCCCAGTTAGTTTTTTTGTTATTGTTGGAGAGGACAATTGACTTGGGAACAATAAGATTACCTAATATTGGGAAAGACTGTTAAACTCTTTAATTTTTTTGTGAAACCCAGAAGCTCTGAGGCTTGAGGATCCTGAAGTGTTTGCTTGTTGGTTTTGTTTTGTTTTTGATAGAGTCTCTCTGCAGTTCAGGCTAATCCTGAACTCAGTATATAGTCTAGGCTGGTCTCGGACTGGTCTCAAACTCATGGCAGTCCTCCTGCCTCAGCCTTCCCAGTGCTGTGATAGATTACAGGTGTGTGTCACCACGCCTGTTTTTTATGGTGCTGGGGAAATCTAGCTCAGTGCCTTGCCCCTCCCTGGCAAGTGCTCTAACCATTGTACTATTCCTCCAGCTCAATGGTCTTGTCTCAAAAAACCAAGTAGGATGGGTGAATGTGGAAATAAAAAGAAAGGAGCAGGAAGAACTTGCATTAAGTATCTATAACAGCATAACAGCTTGTTTTATTTTAAAGCAGTCAAGTTCTGCCTTTTCTCTGGATACCTGAATGCAGAATGTGAATTATTTCTAAACTTGGAAGGAGGCAATAGTGATGTATAATTTGTTTGAATTTTGGTGTAGAATGTTTTACTCTGAGAAGGTGATGGAGTATTTGCTATACATTTGGTGTCGAGGTCTTAGACTACTTAATTGTGCTGCATCTTTTTTTTTTTTTTTTTTAAGGCAGGGTCTTGCTCTGTATTCCACGCTGGTCCTGAACTCACGTGTAGCCCAGGACAACCTTAAAAACTCCTGCCTCAGCTTCCTGAGTGCCAGTGTGACAGACAAGCACTTCCATGCCCTGTTTATGTGGTGCTAGGGAATTGAATCCAGGGCTTTGTGCTTGCTAGATAGGAGTTCTGATTGCTATTCTATTCCTTCAGCCCTTTTTTTTTTTGGGGGGGGGAGCGGATACTGGGAATTGAATCTAGGGCTGTCACTGAGCTATACTAAGCTATATCCCTCACCCATTTTTATTTTTATTTTGAGACAGAGTCTGAATTTACAGACCTGTCCTGCCTGGCCCAGCATAATTATTTTGTTTTTGGTACTGAGATTGAACTCAGGACCTTTGTACTCAGTTAAATTCCCAGCTCATTTTAAAAAAATGTTTTATTATGAGATAGGGTCTCCTTAAGTTAAGTTGCCCTGCTGGGCTTGGATTTATGATTCCTCTGTCTTGACCTCCCAGAATGCTGGGATTACAGTGTGCAACCCCAGTCCGATTGCTGGATTATAATTAGCTGGCTGCAGTGTCCTGAGTGGTACTGGGAAAGACATAGAATGATAGACCTTTGAATGAAGCAACTATGGGCTTTGGAATTTTTTCCCTAGGTATCAACCAAAGGTCAAACCTAGAATTGAAGGTTTGTGTGGGATTGGTACATAAGTGAGTAATGAGGTAGTATCTATGAGTGTAGACTCAGGAACATAATCATTGAATTATACAGTCTACCATGTTATATTTTGCATAAATAAAAGTAAAGAGTTTTCAGTCTTAAAAAGTATGCTTTAAAATATTTCTGATTCTAATGGGTTCTGGTGAGCTTGGGGGTTAGCCGATTTCTGTGCTCTTCCCAGTAGCACATTGTTGAGTTGTGACAGTTGTCGTCTCCATCGTTGTTGTTTCTTTAATGGAGTAGTATTTCTGTTCTACTAGCAAATTGTAGTGTTGCTTCTTTTTCTTTGAAATTTGGCTTCTCTTTTTTCTTATGAACATAAGCTGGATTGCACATACAGCTCAGTGGTAGAGTGCTTCCCTAACGTGCATGGGGCCTGGGGTTAGATCCCAGCACTGTAAAACAAAACACAGAAACAAACTCTTCCTTTATCTTCCTTTACTAAAATAGCAGGCAGACATCTGTCTCCACTTTTCTCACCTTGGTGGGTGCTGTTTTTTTTTTTTTTTTTAACAACATATGGAGTCTGTTTATATTTAATTCAAGAAGATCTTTTTTTTTTTTTTTTTGATGATGGTGGTACTGGGGATTCAGCCTACACAGTGGGCTGTATTTTCAGTATTTTAGTTTTTAGTGTCTTTTGGGATAGGGTCTCAGTAAGTCACTAAATTGTCCAGGCCGGGATCAAGCTTGTAAACTTCCTGCCTCAGCCTTCCAGAGTGCTGGATTTATAGGTTTATACCACTGGCCCCAGCTGGTTTCAGAAGATTTTTAAACAAAGACTCTCAACTATATCTTTCTGCAACTTTGGGGGTACCCCCTGCCCAATGCTGGGTATTTAACCCAGGATATTTGAACTGAGATGTATCCTCAGCCCTTTTAGTTTTGATTTTGAGACAGGATCTTGCTAAGTTTAAGTTGCCCAGGCTGGACTTGAGTTTGACATCATTCTGCCTCAGCCTACCATAATGCTGGGATTATAGGCATGTGCCACCATGTCTGGTTTAACTATGGTTCTTGTGGAAAAGTGAGGGTTAAGTTTAGATAGCCTCATATTTTAAATATTGGGTAGTGAAGTAGACACATACATAGGCTATAGAATACAAGGAGTCCTAGGAACTAGTGTATCTGAAGTAAGGTTGGCAGGGGATGAAGGTGTGTGATGGATAGGAGAGATGTCTTTGAGTGCCATTAGTACTTTTTACATAATATAAACATACTGTTTGCAAATTGTAAGGCCTGATTAATATTGATAATTTATATTAACACTTAAAGGATGACATTTATAGCGTGCCTTTGTAGGATATTTGCTATGTGCTCATGTAAGTTAATCTTCATAAAAATGCATTAGCGGCATATTAACATCTCTTCATTTTATTGATAAGAAAACAGTGGCACAAAAAGGTAAAATAATTTGTTCAGGATCACAGGACTGGCGAGTGGTGCAGACTGAAGATGGTGTATGCGAGTTCTTATTGCCTCTGTCCTGTGCCTAACCACTTTCTTTGGACTCATCATGCCTTGGAATCTATTGGGATTGATTGTAGGACCTTGATATCTGCAGGATTTGCAGATGATGAACTCTCTTCCAGAAAACAGCACATTTTCTCTCTAAATGTTTTTTATGCAGTTGGTTGAATCCACTGATATGGAAACCGTGGATATGGAGGGCTGACTGTAAATGTATATTTAATTTTTTTGAAAACTTTTTTTTTTTTGGTAGTACTGTGGTTTAACCCAAGGCCTTCATCCTGAGCTACATCTTCGGCTTACTAAGTTGCCCTCATTGGGCCTAAATTTTAAATTTCCAGAGTGTTAGAATTACAGATGTGTGTCCCCATCTAATTTTTTTAATTGAAAATTTAAGTTCATTTTACATTGAAACATGTCTGAATTTGGCTAGGGCCTAGTGGGTGTTTCCTGTGTTAGTTTGGTTGTCTGAAACTGAAGACAGGCTTGGTACATCTGTAGTCCCAGCTACTTGGGAGGCTGAGGTAGGAAAATCCCTTGAGATCCTGAGTTCCAGATCAGACTGAAACCTCATCTTTTGCTGGCTTTGAACTTACAGCATCCTGCCTCAGACTCCTGAGTGCTGGGATAACAGATGTGTGCCACCACACACGGCTACACATTGTTATAAAAAAAAGTGGGGCTTGGTCTCTTTTCTATACATTCGTGATCAGTGCCAGAAGACAAGTGATAGAGGAACAGATTCAACTTCTGGCTTATTTTTAGTTAGTAAACAACATATAAAAAAGTCTCTTCTCACTTTTAGACTTGACATATTTAAATATCACAGCCAACCTCCAGCCCAAACTTTGAGAGAAATTTGTTTACTTGTTAGTGAGTGGGGAATGGGAAGCAGTGATAGGACTAGCACGTTGTCACCTGCTCTAAATACTCTGCCCTTAACTGTATGGTACTTGCTGGTGGCACCAACCATGAGAATTGTTGCCCATAATCATGAACTCAAATCCAGGTTCTCAAAAATAAGTTCTCAGAAATGGCTCTGGAACCAGCATCATCAGCATTTGCTGTGAATTTGGTAGAAATGCAAAATCTTGGCCCCTAGCCAGATCTACCAAGTCACTGTGCTTGGAGCTGGGCTGTTGAGGCTTGGATTAACAGCACTTCTATTACTCTAATGCGTGCTAGAGTTTGAGAACCGCTATCTGCAGGCCCTGGCTCCTGCTGACCAGGGAGCAGAGGTGTGAACATCTGTACTAAGACCTTAGTGCCTGTGTCCTTCTTGGGAGAGGACGGGAGCTGCCAAAACCAACTTCCAGTTGGTTCTTTAGAGAGCTTCTACCTCAGATCTGTAAGGATACAACTATCAGTCTTGCCTTAAGAGCTAGCCTCTATTGCTTGGAGGTCTGTTCTTGGCATAGGGCCTGAGGACACCTTCTCTGATGTCCCCCTTCGATGCATCTAGGGATCAGGAGGTGACTAAACACGATCACAGGATAAGGTCACACTTACTAAATAAAAATTTAGGAGAAACAAAATTTTTTCTTAAATACTGATTATGTAAAGCCCCATTTTTATGTTTTAGAGATAGTGCATTCTAAAAGATGTAACTAGGAAAATTTGAAGCAGACATGGGAAATTTTGCCTGTGCATGAGATATAAATATTTTGAATAAACACAAAAAATTTTATAAGCATGATTTTAACATGTAGATGGTGCTCTGTTGTTGCTTTTAGTGGAATCCTGTTTTACTTAATAGAATTTGGCCTTCCAGTTTATTCTAATTTATGTAATCATCTATAAATTACCTGTTAGTATGGTGTAACTCACTATAATTTAGAGCTATTAACGATGATTGAAACAGTTTGAGAAAAGGCAGTAGAGCATAGTAATAAAAAGCAAGATTCATTTGTAACTCCAAAGAAATCAATCAGCCTTTCAAGTTTTCACTTCTGAAAAATGGGCCTTACACTGATTCCACAGTGATTGTTATGAATATAAAATCAAATATGTAGAACAGTTCCTGTTCCATAATGCACAATAAATATTAGCTGCTATTTTTGGCAGGACCTGTTTGTTAGAATGTGTTTACTCCTTTTTCTGAAAGTGTTTTCAAGTCCAAGTATAAAGTTAAGATGATGAAGGATTGGACTTTAATGGTGGATGAAAGGGATAAAAGGATTAGACTTCATTGATTGTACCTCAGTAGTGCCGAGTTTTCTAGTGTGCTTTGTTCTCATTCATTGAGTTTTCAGAGAACTGATGGCTAAGTTTGGTAATGTGCTGTTTCTGGGCCTTTGAATCATCGCCTTGGACAAAAAGGCATAGGTTATTGGATTAAAATGATACAGGATGGTCTCTATAAATGGTGTTTTGATTACATCTCTGATACGAGTTGGATGTCATATTCCTCTTCAAATTGAGGTCAGGTACAATGAAGTTGGTTAGAGATTTTGATTTTAGTTCTGATGATTTGGTTTCATTATATGTAGGTAGAAATTTAGAAAGCTGTGTGGCTATAGAAGTTAATTTGTCAGCTGTGTTGGGTTAAGGTGTGTCTCCTCCTCTAAGCCATGTTACAAAGTATATCCAGGCCCAAGGCAGCTCCCAAAGCCTGTTCAATTTGAAATGTAGCCTAAGCAAAATGTAAGCATTTTCTGTGGGTAAATGGGCTATACATGACAATAAGGACACAAAGATGCTGCTTTTTGTGTTTCTTCCAACCCTTTTCCCAGTCCGTGTGACTCCGGTCTCATCTGTGACTGGAGGGTATGGGATAAGGCCTCAAGGTATTCTTTGGAGGGATGGTAGCAACTTCACCAGAACAAGGTGTAGGGGTGTGAGGCTCTGGAAGCAGGGGATAGGAGCGTTTCCAGGGTGTTGAGTGTTAGGGACTGGTTAGTCCCTGTGCTCAGCGGAATCGTGGTGGTGGACATTAATTACAGGTGATTGTCCAGGTGAGGTGAGAGAACATAAGCGCAGAGCAGCACCTGCAGGTTTGGTTTACTGTGGGGTAAGTGGCAGTTCTGTGCAGAATGTTTGTATCTGAATGTTGGTAGCAGGTAGCTGCTTATAGTATCTCTTAAGTTTTCTAGGGACTTTATTTATTTATTAATTTACTTACTTTTTGAGACAGGGCTTTGCTCTGTAGTCCAGGCTTATCCTGAACTTAGTATGTATCCAGGCTGATTTATAACTCACAGCAATCCTCTTGCCTCAGCTTCCCAAGTGCTGGGATTATAGGTGTGTACCACCATGCCCAGTTTGTGTGGTGCTGGGGAATCAAACCCAGGGCCTAAAGCTTGCTAGATAAGCACTTTAATCACTCTGTCATTCCTCCAGCCTCTTCCTAACAACTTTAAATGGATCAGCACCAGGAGTTTTGTCAGTTTAAAAAGCCTATTTAAGTTTTGTTTATTTGTTTGCTCTGTTTCTGGAAGTGATTACTTTTACGTGTATATAGCAATTTTATCCTTATGTTGAAAACCATACATTGTATCTATGAACTTCTTTTATCCACTGATAAAATACAAGAAAATATTCAGTTTTCTATGGGCACGTATTTATATTTGATCTTTGTTCAAAGACGAGAGACAGAGACAGACACAGAGATTTAACAAGCAATATGCAAAGCATTAAAGAACCTTCCTACTTCCACTGTGTATTCTTTGTAAAAGGATCTAAATTGTTTATGGAATCTAACAAGCATTGGGTAGAGTACATGTTTTTAAATCATGTTGAGCTTGTTAAAAAATATTCCTGTCAAGTCCCACGTAACTTCACATGTCAGACATAACTTGGAAATGTTTTCCCCAAGTGGCCATGTCTTAACAATTTATGTTCTTGAGAGAGTTCCTCGGAAGGAATTAAATTCTGGGAGGTCACATTTTTCTTTCAAGTTTGACTTCCAAAGTGCAAATGAACTTCTTTTTTGTAATAGGAAAAAAATCCAATGAAGAGCTTTTAGAACTGGGCAGCGGTTGTGTTATATGGCACTGGGCTTCCCCATTTCTCCAGCCAGAAATGAAACTTGACAGTTATTATTTGTAGTGTTAAGAATGGAGAAGGGAAAGAAGAGGTGAAAAATGCTGAGTCTGAGAAACTCTTCTGGACACTTAAATCTCACCTACCTAAGTGTCTGTTTATGTTAACAGGGCAGGAACAAAGTAAGTCTTAGTTAGATGTTCCCTCCTTGGGATATTACTTTGCAAAGTCCTCAGGCTTTCTCATTGAAAATATGTGAATAGCTAAGCATCAATATTTAAAATAATTGCAAAATAGTACACAATTTTTATAGTAACATTCCATTTAAGTTTTTGGGCTCCAAATCAGTGGAATTCTAGTTCATTGTTTATTTTTTTTCTTCCCTTATTTTTGGTATTGGCTATTGAACCTACAGCCTAAGTGTTGAAGTATATTCGCAGCTCTTGTTACTTATTTATAATTGAGACAGGGCCTCATAAGTTGCAAAGGTGCCCAGATGGGGCTTGACCTTGAGATCTTTCTGCTTCAGCCTCTCAGTCTTGGGATTGTGGAGTGTGCCACCATGCCTTTTTTTTTTTTTTTAAATGTACTGTGGTTTTAAGTATTCCTGGGTTATAGATGATAATTCAATAATTTAATTTTGAAAGTCATTCTTTAGTGATGGATGGTCAAAGGAAAAGCTATGAAGGGGAAAGAAAGCCCTAAGGAGGAGGTAATGATGAAGTGTATTTTTGTCTAACGCTACTGCAGCACTTGAAAGGTGGTATATACTTCTTAGTAGCCGAAGACGAGATTGTCTGAGTGCCTCCCTTCTGTGACCTTTTCCTCAGTGCTCCAGAGGGCTCCAGGGGATTCCTTTCAGCCTGGGTACACTGCTTTCCATGAGCTGACTTCGTGGCCATGAAAATGAGTAGCTAGCACAGGTTACGGTAGCCACTTAAAAATTGCAGTGGATTTATAAGAAATTTACTTCCACATCTATCTGTACGTATTATGCTTATGTGCTTGCTTGCTAGTTCATGTTTTGGTTTGGTTGTTTTTCGTTTTAAGTCTCTCTTACCCTGACTTCTCAAGGTGAGCGCTTAGCTCTTCCTTACCTCAGTCCAGCTCACACCTGTGTCTTCCTCCTCCCACATCTTGCCTGTGCACTTCCCTTGTTTTGGTTAGGTCAGGATGCAGGCTTTCAGCATTTTGACAGCATGTACACATCAGAGCAGAGCTGTCGTCAGATATGATTACTTCTCCTTTACTGCACAACCTTTACTTTCCTTAGCCTGGATAACAGCCTTTTTGGTATATTTAAGTGTTCGTTATTATTTTAACTTTGGACTTTGCCTTATCTGGCTCTTCGGTTTGCTTTAAGGATTCAGTTAATTTTCCTGGTGGCTCAAGCCTGTAATACCAGCATGCTGAGAGGCTGAGGCAGGAGGATTGCAAATTAAAACCTGGCCTGGGCAGGTTTACCAACCTAGTGAGACCATGCCTGAAAAAGTAAAGAGAAAAGGGCTCGTCCAAAGGCCTTGAGTTCAGGAACAGTACTCCCCCCACCCCCCAAAAGATTCAATTAATAAAAAAGAAAGAAGATTCAATTAATATTATTCTGCCTGGAGCTATTTGTCCTAGAGTTTTCTGGTCTCCTCTAACCTAGATTGATCCCTGTATGTGGCTGAGGTGCTGTGGCTCTCTGGGCCTCCTTACTATTACCTTGTTAAGGCCTCCCTTGTCGGGTTCTGTCTCCTCAGTACCCTTGGGTCGCCTCCACTGTGGGGAGCCCTGGCTTGGGAAGCTTCCTAAGAAAGATTAATATGTATTTGTGCATGTCTACCCTAGTCTTTAATGTGATAGCTTAGCTCCATAAGGAGTTCTAGGTTAAAAACCTATTGCTTTCTGCTTTGAAGACATTGCCTGTCAACCTCTTTAGTCTCTTATTATTCCCAGTGTTGCTGTAGAGAAGCTGCCCCCTTTCTGGTGCCTGGCCCTGTGTTTGTACGTAGCTTTCTCTTCAGCTGTAAAAGCTTTTGTAGTCAACTCTTTAATCCCAGTGTTTGGGAAATTCACAGTGATATCTTTTAGTATTTGTGTGTGTTTCAATTAGTATTTGCTAGGACTTGAGTTCTTGAATGGAGAAACTTTTTTACTTCTGAAAATAGTTTCTGTATTCTTTATTTTTTCTTAATTTTCTCTATATTTTCACATGTTAAGTCTTGTAGTCTAGTCCTCAGACTTTCTTGTTTTTTCTGTTTTCACGTGTCTTTTTTTCATTGTTCATTTTACTTTCTGGCACTTCTTTTTCTTTATCTTCTAATTCTTTTTCTGACCTTTTCATTTGTTTTCAGGTTTTTATTTTGCAAACGCTCTTTTTTGAGGAAAGTGTCCTGAGTATTACTTTATATAACCTCTTGCTTTTAGTACGTTGTCTCTTGTTATCTCTTTGAGAATAATAATGTTTTATATTTGTGGTACTAAGGATTGAACCCAGGCTGCTCACACTCAAATATATCCTCCCAGCATTCTACCCTCATTTTTATTTTTATTTTGAGACAAAGTCTTGCCAAGTCACTAAATTGCCCAAGCTGGGCTTCCTGCCTCAGCCTCCTTTTTTTTTTTTTTCCTCCTTGTGATTGGGTCTCCCTATATTACCAAGGCTACACTGGATTTGTGGTCCTCCTTCTTCATGGAGCTGATAGTATTATCATGTGCCGCTTCACCTGGCTCCCCTTGAAAATTTTGCTGGAAAGATGGAAATGAGCAGGCAGTTACTAACAGACATGATTTTCCCCACATCAGGTGAGAGTTTTCTGACATTATTATCATAGTTAGTACTCGCAGCAGCTTTTGGTGTGCTCTCTTGGTCTTTGGCAGCAGGGGCAGGTCTAGATGCTTCCCTGCCACTGTGCATGGAGTCGCCTGGGGCTAAGCAACTTTTTCACCAGGTCTTTCTCGGCATCTGTGTTTTTGCAGTGACCCTATAAGCTGTGGAATTGAGAAGGGTAGGGCTTAACGGTCCTTTTGAGGTGAGACTAGATTCATCCTCCTCCTCGTCCTCCTCCTTCTTTCTTTTTTGAAACAGGGTTTCACCAAGAGGCAGTTCACGTTGGCCTTAAACTCTCAATCTCCTTGCCCTAAGTGTTGAGAGTAAGATTAGATTTACTCTTAAACACATACCTTATTATATCCCCCTGATCCCAGGGGGTCAGAAGGGAGCTGGTGTTCAGGTTCTTTAGTTTATTATTGCAACTCTGTGATATCTTCTGAGTGGACTAGGTACTGATGGAGGGAGGAAAGCCCTGGATGACTGACCATGGGAAGCTTTGCCGAGTGACCGCCAATACTGGAATTTCAGATACAGACCTTGGTATTGTATTTGCTCAGGCCTTGCATTTCAGAGTCACATTGTGTCAGAAGTCTTTGAAGAGTCTTTCCCTCTTCAGCCTTTCCTTGGTTCATCCAGTTGCCTTGTGCTGTGCTTGCAGCTGAATGTTTCTAAAGCCATCTTTTGTCACTTTCTTAGTTGAAAACATGTAAAGAGTCTGAAGTCTTGCTATGTAAAACGTTTCTTAATGGTTGGCCATGCTCAACTGATAGTTCTTCTTTGCCTCTGTCCCTTTGCTGACTGAGAGCTGGAACATGAGCCTTCCCCAGTCTTGATTACCTCTTCAGCTATCTGGGAGGGCTGTAATGCCCAGCTTCCAGGATTGTGTGATGATCAGATGAGGAATGTTATGAAAAAAAGGTATGTGCTGAATATCTTATAAGAATATAAGGGTTTTTTTTTTTTAAAATCTCCCTCTTTTTCTTTTTTTCAAAGTATTGGGGATTGAGCTTAGAATTTAGTGCGAGGCAAGTGCTCTTCAATTGAGCTATACCCCCAGTCTTTTCAAGTTCATTTTAGTTTGAGACAGTATCTTGCTAAATTGCCCTGCTTGGCTTTGAACTTGTGACCTGTCGGCCTGCAGCTGGGATTGCAGGTATGGTCCCTGTTGCTGGACTTAAGTTATTCTTATTCGTAGTGACAGCTGTCTCCGTTTCTATCTACTTTTCTGTAGCAGCAGCTCAGCTCCACTCCTCCTTTTTTGCCTCTGCACCTTTTGTTCATGTCCTACTTAAAGATGATATAAAGAACTAGATTAGTGAGTGGTTGTTTGGGACTGATGTCTGGCCTGTTGAGCAGGGCGCCACTTGGAGTGTTCAGCATATGAGCCAAGCACATCGTCAGGTGTTTTGTAACACTCCTAGCTATATTCTGTTGTAGGATAACTACCTTTCTTTTCTGTATATTTAAGGTGGTACCCATATCTCAGGGCTCAGCTCAAAACTCATTCTTTGCAAATGTCTTTCTAGATGGCTGTAGCCTACAGTTACTTTCATGCTCATTTTCTGTTAGGATAATAAAAAGTCAGAAAATGGTTTGTTTTTCATGGTTTATGTGTCTCTGGAGTTGAGGTAAAATAACCAGTTACTCAAGAAAGGGAGCTGCCTTGTGCTACTCAGAATTCTCTAGATGGGCTGGGGATACAGCTCAGTGGTAGAGGTCTTGGCTACATGTGTGGGCACTGGGTTTCCTCTTCTACAATGGAAAAAAAAATTCTATATGTGCTATGAGCAAGTAATGCATGCAGTAACATATTTACACATGTACACACACACAGAGATCCACATCAGTGTGCAAAGATGAATGCTGGGATTTGTAAATTTTTGGTTCTAGTGTTTGATGCTGTGACACTTGGCCAAATTATGCCACCTCACTAGGCCTTAGTTTCCTCATTTGAAAAATAAGTGAGATTATGTCATCTCCAAAACCCAAAGTATCATCAAAACAAAACAAAAAAACTTAAAAAATTTCCAGACAGTTGTACAAATTGTGTTATGTGCAAACATCACCTAAAATCAATGAATAAGGTGAAAGTTGAACTTCTGGCAAATTTACTATGTAGTATGGCTTTGTCACTGGATGCAGCTGACATTTCTTCATTTTGAGTAGTGAAAGGGAGTTGTATTTCTCTAGAGTCCTGCCCAATGAAAGTCAAAGCTGTCCATACTGGTTTGACCTTAGACAAATGTGTCCATTAATATGAGTTCTTTGGATAGTCATCTATCTATCTATCTATCTATCTAATACTCTGTAACTAAGATACTAAATTTTTTTTCCTGATTTCAAATGAAGAGTTAAATATTAACTTAAAATAATAGGACTTTATAAGTATTGAACTTTCTTCAAAGTCATCGTTCTTAGCAGTAGGCATGTAATAGGCACTTTAAAATCAAGGCTGTTGTTTAATTTTCCATACTTCATTTGGTAGTTACCCTTTAAATTAAGGAAAGTGAGCCTGTGGAAAGGATATGAAAGGAGTGGATATAATCAACAGAGTAACAGTCCATTCTTGGAGAAGGCAATGAAAGGGTCTGAAATTTTTCCTGTTAGCTGTTCTGCATTTTGACTTACTTGGAATTTGGTGACTGAATGAAATTCTAGAAGAGAACTGAAAACATTGTGGTTGAACAAACATTGACATTTTATCCTCCTTTTCATCCCCTCCTTAGAATGCTGTCTCAAGTGTGTATGTTTCCATTCAGTCCTTTCTTAGAGAAATTATGTTGTGTTGAGTGATGGTCATGGTATCCTTCTTAATTTTTTACAAACAGCAGAACAGAAGTTTCGCTTATATAATTTTTTTGCAGGTCTCTGATTATGACATGACATGAAAACCTGACATTTTGGTGTAGACTAGAAAGCAGTTCTGAGTGTTGAAACTTTCTGTTACTTTAGGCTGTCTCTTAACAATACTGAAACATTAAAAACATCTTTTCCTATTTTACCTCCTAGTGACCATTTATAGAAATGTTAGTAATTTCAGTAAGAATTGTTAATATATGGCATAATATGCATTTTTTTTCCTAGAAAAAGCCTTTGCCTAAAGAATTGATGTAAACTATATTATTGAACTTTGAATTCTGAAACAGGTCTGATATAGGCCTTTCAAAATTCTAATTTGGTTTTTCTTATTTGCTTGTGTTAGTAAATAAATTCAGAAATATGATTCTACCTGTACCTGCATTGAGAGTTCCAGTGGCAGTGGGAGCGCTTAACCCTTCACCTTCGCTAAGAAATTGCTTTATTAACGGAATGTTGAGAGCAGTGGTATTGTGAGGGCCTCAGATTATCACGTGGACCATAGGTCTGGAATGCTGATGGTTGCAAATGGAAAGGTACAGTTTGACATTAAAAACCTAATAAGAATATTACTCTATACATTTCAGCAAAAGCATTTTGTGTCTTGGTTACGCTTTCCTCCCCACTATTTTTATTAATATACAAATGTAATACATAGTATTTACAATGAATTTGGGTGTTTCATACATCTATGTATTATATCGACTCTACAATCCCTTCCCATCTTCTACCCTCCCACCCCCTCCCTGTCCCTTCCCCCGGCTCCAGCTACCACTTCATATGGTTCCAAAGAATGTCTGTGTTCTGGGTTTTCCAAGTCCGAGAAACCATACGGTGTTTAACATATTAATCTACCGCACCTAAGTCATTCCACTTAAGTCACCACTCTACCCCAGCTTCCTATTCCTCTAATGGGTTCGCAGTAGTCGAATCTTGATATCTCCTCTCTGAATCCAACCCATCCCTTCATTGGGATATTCACCAAAAGTTTTTTTTTTCCATATTTTCCTACATCTTTTTTGTTATTGTTAAACCTGGCCTTACCCACCAGTTCACACGAGAAAATAATTATAAGCATGTAGTTCAAAAGACTAGTTAATCTGGGAAAGAAGAAAAAATGATAAATAGATTTCAATTTCCTTAGCTGAATACTGGAAGGTGCATATTTGTACATTCACAAGGTTATCTGTACATCAATCAGTGTCCTTAGGATAAACTTACATTAGTGACCTAATAAGTGAATTGCTACAACAAAACAAAGTTAAAACTATATCACATTGCTACATTAAATGAACTTAAATCTATACCATATAAACATACGTAAAGCGACAGACATGAAGGAAAGTCTAGTTATTTCAGAATTTCCTAACTTTCATATCTTATTTACTCATATTTTACTGATTACTAACCTACTTTTTTCTCAGCTCATTCTCCTCTAGCTGTTGTCACTTTTTCTCTGGGGTCATTGGTGTCGCTGGTCTCCCTTTCACTGTCTAAGTTTCCTTTAAGTATTTTCTGCAGTACTGGCTCAGTGGCTGCAAATTCATTTAAGCTGTCTCTGTCATGGAAAGTTTTAAGTTCTCCCTTTAAATTAAAAAGATAATTTTGCTGGATATAGCAGTCTTGGTTGGCATTTATGTTCTTTTATTGCTTTGATGACATTGCTCCACGATCTCCTTGTTTTTAGAGTTTGGATTGAAAAATCTGCCATTATCCTGATGGGTTTATCTTTGTAGGTCACCTTCTGTTTTTCTCTTACCACTTTTAGTATTTTCTCATTGTGTTGGGTTTCTAGAATTTTAATTATGATGTGTCATGATGAGGATCTCTTCTGATCAAAGTTGTTTGGTGTTTCATATGCCTGAAATAGTTCCATGTTCATTTCTCTTCTTAGATTAGGGAAATTGCCCCCCTCTGTACTGAAGATCTATCCCACGCTCTTTCCACTGAGCTACATCCCAGTCAATTTTTTAATTTTAATTTTGAAACAGAGTCTCTCTGTCTCATATTACTTAGGCAAGGCTTGAACTTGCAGTCTTCCTGCCTCAGCCTCCTAGAAGGCTGAGATTAATAGGTCTGTGCCTCCAGACCCACCTGAAAAGCATTCTTAACATAGGTAGGGTACACAACTGACTCTTTTTTCCCCCTTCTAATACATTGTACCTTTTCTTATGTCTGGGATATTCTGAATAAGATCTTGTTTGACCTGTTAAGTTATTGGCGATTCTACCAGGATAAATTAATAGTCATCATACATCATGCTTGTTTGAACAAAATACTCAAGCATGTAAAATACGAGTAGCCAGTCTTGCAGCATTCGTGAATGACTCACTTGTTTGAAGTGAGAAAACACTGAAGAGGCAAGTCAAATGACTGAATTTTCTTCAAAGGAACCACAATATGCTATGTAACACCAGGTGACTAGCTCCAGTCCTGATTTTTGGGGGATGGTAGTGTAGCACATTGAATTAAGTTATGTTTGTTGTTGTAAAATTTTGAAATATGACTAATATAACTGTCAGTTAAAAATTACAGTTTCCCAAGGACAAGAATCACAGCCTTTCAGTTCATACTATAATGTGTCTTTGAGAAGAAATGTTAAAACATTAATATAGCCTCTAGTTGAAGATTTCCTCACAGATTATAATTATAATTATTATTTTTTTTTGAGACAGGGTCTTGCTCTGTAGCCCAGACTGGTCCTGAACTCACTGTGGAGCCCATACTGGCCTTGGGCTTGGGGCAATCCTCCTGCCTCAGCCTCCCGAGTGCTGAGATTACAGGCATGTGCTGCCATGTCCGGCTTATGTGGTGCTGGGGAATTGAACTTGAGTACTTAGCTCTTAGTGCTTGCTATGCAAGTGCATTTATCACTGAGCCATTCCTCCATCCCCCATTGATTATAATTGAACCACGTGAGTGATGTTATTTAATAAAATCATAGGAACATTTTATTTTATTATATTATTTTATTTTTTACCATTTTATTTCTTTATTTTTAAGTTTATATATGCATGATTTCTAAATTCTGTATAATAATTAGAGAGATGTGGTTTGGGGAATTAATGAGTTATTATTGTTTTGTTTGTTTTTCTATTTCTTTTCTTTTGGAATAAGGTTTCACTCTGTAGTCCAGGTGGGTCCTGCACTCACAACAATCCTCCTGCCTCAGCCTCCTGAGTGCTGGGATTATAGGTGTGCCCCACCACTCCTGGCTTTATGTGGTTCTAGGGAATCAGAACTCAGGGGCCTTGAGCTTGCTAGGCAAGTACTTTAACTGCTGTGCCATTCCTCCAGCCCCTTAGTCTAAGATTTTTTTTTAAAAAAACAGGCGTACAGTAAGAGTAAATTGTTTTTCATTGAAGTTATTCAAGGCACTTTTTCCTACTTAGGTTTTTAGTTCATTTTCCCTTTAGCTCTGGGACTTTGGAGAAACTTCTTATTTCCAGCCAGAAAAAGACACACTGTGACAGAATCAGTCTTGGTGTATCTTATCTCTCCCTACTACTGCTATAACAAAAAGCAATTCATAAAATGAGAAATGAAATTTAAAATTTTCTCATTAACATTTTTATTGAACATTATTAAATTTTGAAAATGTATGGGTAACTTGAAGTAATTCCTATGGTACTTATAAATTGATGGTTCTTAGGGGATTGGGTAAATGTTGCTGTCTGTCTTTGATCAGATTTCTGTGTTTTTCTCTCCAAGCTTTTACGAGAAGAGTGCTTTCATTATAAAAATATTTCTGTGTAGTGAAGTTTGTGAATTCATTTCCTTCGGTGCTTGAGTAGTGCAAATGTGCCTACCTGGAATTTTCTGTGCATAGACTGAAGTGATAGATCACCGAAGCCTTAGATGTCACAGCTTAGCTTAATCAAGAGGTGAAAGTTTAAGTGAAGATGAGTAAATGAATTTAAAGCATTATACTATTTGAATGAAGAAATGACTTCAAAGACCTGGTATGCTACAATAGAGACAGATTGTGAAGAGGTGGTCCCTGCTACTGTTTGGAGTAAACACGGCTGGGTTTTGAAAATCCCTGGACTCATGGGCCTTTAGTTTACAGACCTTTTGTACTGATGCAGTATTTTGAATCCCCAAAGGAGCAAGAGGGTGTGAAGTGTTTCATGAAGAAAGTTGTGTATTAGAAAGGGTGTGGTGGGGAAAATGACTGTTCTGTCTTAATTACCTTATTATGTTAGTTGCCTGACTTAAGATTACGTTCAATTAATGTAATAAGTAAAAATGTCATAAAGTATTGTACCACTGAATATTTTTAGTAATTTCTGTGTGACTTCTTTTTCCTTTGCTACTGGAGAATTGAGCCCAGGGCCTATTGCACCTAGCCCATTTTTTATTTTTTAGTTTTGAGATAGAGACTTGCTAAGTCACTAAATTGCCCAGACTGGGTTTGAACTTGTGATCCTACGGTCAAATCAATGAGTCGATAGAATCAAATTAGTAGCATAAAAGATTAAATGGAAAATACTAGAAATTGAGCTGGGGAAAATGTGCAGTGGTTAGAGCACTTGCCCAGCAAGCTAAAGGCCCTGAGTTCATTTTCTCAGCACCATATAAACTAGGCGTGGTGGTTCATACCTGTAATCCCAGCACTTGGGAGGCTGAGGCAGGTGGATTGCAGTATATTGAAGGCCAGCCTGGGCTACATGGTGAGTTCAGGTCCAGCCTGGACTACAGAGTGAGACCCTCTTTCAAAAAAAAAAAAATACTCGAAATTACTGTATATAAAAAAGTAGACATTGCCTTAGTTACATTTTTGTTGCTGGAACACAACATCAACCTCCCACAACTTAAGGGAGGAAAGTTTATTTTAGCTCACAGTTTTGGGGGCTTTCAGTCCACTCATGGGCAGTTGGCACTGGTGGAAGGCCTGGCTGAGGCCTAGCGGAAGAAAGCTCTTAACAGCATCGTAGCAGGAAGCAGAATCTGAGCGGAAGGGCAGAGCTATGTATGCTGCTCAAGTTCTGTCCAGGTGATCTGCCTCTCTGGGTCAAGCCCCAGCAGTTCACCAGTTTGGACCAGGCCCCATCTCTTAGCAGCCCAGGAATCAATGGATTAACTCACACGATTGAGTCACTTTCCACATACCTGCTGCTCTTGGGGGATATCCCAGATCCTAACTATTCAATTTCTAATGAGCCAGTAGTTAGATTAGCATTTTCTTTGGATGTGGAGAGGTGTTAATTTGCAGTACAACTCCCTTTCAGAAGTGCTTTAAAATTATATATACTTTTGCTCATACCCAAGAGAAGTATGAAGGCAATTTTACAAAAGTTAAGAGTTTATAGTCAGTATGCATGTGCTACTTCCTTGTTCCCTTTCTCTTTGCCAGTGTGTTTGTGTTGGGGGCCAGGGGTGAGTGGGTATCCAGCCCTGTCTTTGTGAGCACAGGTCAGCTTCACAGACTGTAGTTATATAGGATATAACTGTAAAGTACATAACTGTAAATTTAAAAGAGATAGAGCATTTTCAAAGTTCCCTCCTCCCTTATAGCTCCAAGGAATTTCTTTTATCATTGGTGTGGAATTTATAAAATTAATTTAAAATTAAAAGGATTTGGTATTCTTATTTATAGACCTGCAGTCCCACTATTGGCTATATATTCAAAGAAAATGAAATTACTCAAATATCTACACTTCAGGTTCACTAAAAGGAATTATTCACAATAATGAGAATATGGAAGCATCTGAGTGTTAATAGGCAACAGATAAAGTGTGGCATATATACTTATATATACCCATATGGATGCACTCAATGGAGTATTACTTAATCTTACAAGAAGATTCTGTTATTCACAATAACATGGATGGGCCTGGGGACATTGTGCTAAGTGAAATCAGCCAGACACAGAAAGACAGTTACTGTATGGTATCACATATGTGTGGCAGTTTGAAAAAAGTTAGAGTAGATTGGTGGTTGCCAGCAACCAGTAGGGGAGATGAGGCAATGTTGGTCAAAAGATAATAGTCTCATTTATACAAGGTAAGTTCTGGAGATCTAAGGTTTAGCATGGTGACTCTAGATAATAGTGTCTTGGTTACACTCGCATTGCTGTGACTAAGTACCTGACATCCACAAATTATGGGAGTAAAAGTTTATTTTAGGTCACAGTGCACTTGGGTGGCCGACAACAGTGGAAGCACATGCCAGAGGCAGAGGTGGAGGCAGCTCCTTATGACATTGAAAGCAGGAAGCAAAATCAAGTCAAGTCCCCTGGAGGAAGGTAGCAAGCAGCATATGTCCTTCCAGGTCCCATCCCAGTGATCCTCCTTTCTGGGTCTAGCTCCAGTATTCTGCTCCTTGTAGGTTTGAGCACCCACCACATGCCTGTAGTGTAGTCCGCATGCCTGTCTTCCATCACACACCCATAATCCACCCCTCCAGGCCAGGCCTCAATTGCCTAATAGCACATGGTTTCACACATAATCTGTAACATCCAAGTACATGAGACTTTTGCGGGGTGGTCTTCCAGATCCAAACTACATTAAATAGTAATGAACAAAATTTGCTAATGGAATAGTCTTTAGTGTTTCCACTCCGTGCTTGTGGCACTGGTCTGTAATCCTAGTACGTTGGGAGGCTGAGGTAGGAGAATTAAAAATTCAAGTTCAACCCGGGCAATCAGTGATTTGATTGAGACTGGCCTCAAAGTCAAAAGTAAAAAATGGGCTGGGACTGTAGTTCAGTGTGAAGGTCCTGAACTTGATCCCAAATACCGCCATCACCTTTTCCCTCCGAAAAAAGCATTTTCATCACACATATAGATGCAAAAGGGTAACTGTGAAATGAGAATATATTATGTAGGTTAATTATAGTAATTATTTCACAATTCTTCCCAAAACCCCATATGTTAAAATCTTGGTCCAAGCCTGGCACGACTAGGAGGTGGTGGAACCTTAGGAGAAGGTAGAGCCTAGTGAAAGGTCATTAGGTCATTGGAGGTGTGCCATGGAGGAGGTTGGTGAGATCCCAGCCCCTTTTTCCTTTCGTTTGCTCTCTGGCTGTGATGTGAGAGGCTTTATTTTGCCACCTGCGCTCTGCCATGATGCACTGGCTCACCCTAGGCTCATGAGCAGTGGGCCAGCCAATCCTTGACTGAAATCCTAACATCGTAAGCTAAGATGAATTATTTTCTCTTATAAATTGATTATCTTGGTATTTGTTATAGTAATAAGCTTGACTTACTCATACCTCAGATATATATAACTTATATGTGTTATTTATACTTCAGTAAGCTGGGTGTGGCATACTCCCGTAATCTCACAAATCATAATGGAACTCAAGGATAGCCACGGGCTTCCCATTTAAAAGATGCCTGTACCAGCAGACGATTTTTGTCTTTATGATAGTTTTATGATTTTTCTCATTAGATGCTCTTTTTCAAATTGGGAACATATGTTCATTTTGTTGTTGTTTAATTTTTCAAACATTTTGTCTTAAAACTCTTTTAAAATATTTTTTTTCTCATTTAGAATGTATATAGGCCATTTTCCTTGAATTTATTCCAGTTTCCAAATTGTTCAGAGAATTTCCAGAAGCAACAAACATTCACACGGAAATTGAAGATGTGCTTTCCTAGAACCAAGGATCCGTGTTGGTGCTACATCTCTACTGCTCTCACCAAGCATCCTAAGAGGCAAATCTGTACTATGAGAAATAAACATTTTCTCATGCTTGATCATTTTTACAATTTAAAAAAATAAATATTGGTTTTTGCTGTTTGCTGTTTGCCAGGATGTATGTGTCTTTTAAGATACTTGAGAACTGGCCCCTGCTGGGTGGGTGATTTCTTCTGGTATCTTTACAAAGAGGAACTATTGGCCTTGAGCTTTTACTGTTACCCAAGGCCTTTGATAGTTGACTTACACAGCATTTCAAAGAAGTCTTAATTTCTTCCAAAAATTCTAGAAAAGAAATTAAAATTAAATAAAGCCCTCAGTAATCCTAGTTCCATGGAATCTTGGTTTTCAACTAACAAAACCTGTACAGGCATTTTCCTGTCAGAGCCATTGGTTTGCCTGTAAATCATACAGGCCTCTCAGATGGCTGCACTGGTGTGTGATTGCTCAGTTACGCGTGAACATAGTTAGCAGGGAAATCTCTTTCACATAGCAGAAGATCATCACCTGTGGGTCACTGTGTGTGTGTGTGTGTGTGTGTGTGTGTGTGTGTGTGTGTGTGTGTTATTTTACAGGTTGCTGGGCAGTATAGATAAAACAGTTGTAGGCCAGGTTTGAATCTTCCATGACAGTTGGTTATTGCATGTGATAAATGTAGAAGTGGTTAATTAAAACATGGTATGTATGGGGAATGTAAATTTTCTTCATGCTTGTCCTTAGGAAAGTTTTTGGCATTGAAAACCTGCCTAGGGCCTCTTAATAATGTTTTCTTAGCTCATTAATTAAAGTATGCTACTGATTAGATCCAAAAAGCGTTCAGCTCCAGAAGAAGTTGCCAAAACGAGGGAAGCTTCGATGTGTACAGGCCCAGAGATGGAATGCTGATTTTACTTAGAATGAACAAAAGCTGATGACCAGCGTGCCTGTGTGTGTGGACACATTACACGCAGCAGCTTTTATCTTTCCCTTCTCACTGATGTCAACCTTCCTTTGCCTGCACTGTCCTGGGTTCTCATACTCTCTGGCACACATCAGTGCTGAGTGTTGTTCTGATCCCCGCACTGGTCATGTATCATTGGAATGCTTTCGGTGGCCGTGGGAAGCCCCTCCATACAGGTGAACAGAGAGGTCTTTTTCTCATGTCACAGAACATCCAGCATGCATTCTGTGGTTACTGCAGTGTCATTAGGGACTAATTTCTTTTATTTGAGTGGAAAGGTATCTTTGTCACATTGGATTCATCCTCAGAGTCCCAAGTTGTCTGTTACAACTTTAGGATTTTTTTTTTTTTTAAATCAGACAAAGAGGAAAAAGGAGAGGATTTCCTCTTAGTGAGTTTATTTTTGTTTTTTTCGATATAAGCTTTTTCTAGTGAGTCTTGACAGCTCACATCATATTGGCTAGAACTATGTATGTCCACCACTAGCTACAGGGGGACTTTGTATTTTAATCTGTGCACGTGGCTGCCCTGGCAAATAATTGATGCTATATTAGTAAGAGAGAGAGAGAGAGGACTGGTACTGGCTTGGGAATACAATGTATGCCACAGAATGCTGTTATTATTCTGCTGATTTTGTTGGATATAATCCTTTGAAATAATCATCACATAAAACGATAGTACTTCATATGGCTCTGGTTATTTTCTTAGTTTCAAAGTTATTAAAATAAAAACAAAAACGAAATCTTGGAAAAGGCAACTGTAATTTTATTTTCAATTATTGCTGTTGAGTATTATTTTCCTTAGATATATTTCAGTGTTATAAATTACTTTAAAAATCATGCGAAGGTAGGTATTTGTTTCAGAGCTTTAAAAACCCCCATCATTTGACAGCCTCTTTAGAGCAGCATTCACACCCTTTTTCTGAGTTGAATGGAACTGATCAGTGGAGGAGCATGATGATTCAGAGGATCAGGAAAGAGCTCAGGGAGCTTCTGGTCTGCTTCACCAGGCCCAAAGACCAGTTAGTTGGCAACTGTAACAGAAGGGAGCGTGAGACGCAAGCTGTAGATGTGGAGTCCAGAGGCCTCCCAAGTCCCAGGGCGGAAGGTGACAATGGAGCGTAAGACAGAAGTGTTATTGATTTTTCATGTTTTTAGTTATATTTTTATGATGTTAATTACTATTCTTCACAAAAGATCTTGTCACTTCAATGAGGAAGGAAAAAGAACTTTACAACTCAAATGAGTCATTAGACTTATAATTCCTCTTAATATTTTTTCTTTTTCTTTTTTCTTTTTTGGTGAGGGGGGAGAAGAGGGAGAGGTGCTGAGATTTGAATCCAGGGCCTCATGTATGTTAGGTACATACCTCACCACTGACCTGCCTACATCCCTGGCTTCCCTTCCGTGTGTATGTGTGTGTGTGTGTGTGTGTTTTGTCAAGATCTTGCTGTATATGCAGTATAGTCTAGGCTGGTCCTGAATTCACTATGATCTATCCAGGCTGGCCTTAAACTCATGGCAGTCCTCCTGCCTCAGCCTCACAAGTGCTGGGATTGTTGCTGTGTGTCGTCATGCCCAGCGTTCCTCTCCTTGTTTTATAACTTTGATACAGGCTCCACTAAATCTAGTTTTCGAAATAGCCACTTAGGATTTGTGAATATATAGTGAATTTTGGTTTCTCCAAATAAAATATTGTTATCCTAATAAAATTAAGGCACTGTATAGCTCAGAGGTAAAGCATGTGCTTTGTATGCACTAGGCCCTGGGTTCAAGGTCTGGCACTCCCTTACCCCCCCCCCCCCAAAAAAAAAAAAATAAGTAAAGACAGACAGACCAACTGATCAACCCAATAGTATTGGAATTCGAAGCAGTAATTGTGAAACTCTTCAAGCACATTCCACAGCTTACTACATTCATTCCTACAAACACCCAGAATGTGGTTGCTTTCTTTTTGCATGATTAGGATAATATTATCTGTCTTGTTCTGCTCTCTCTCCATAACATCTTCTTTTTCTTTTTTTCCTCTTCAGTATACTTGGAATAGTGTTTTTTCGCCCCTCAGTCAAGGATGGTCCCAACCTTCCCCATGGATTTAAATTAAAAAAAAAGAGAGAGAATGTTTTATAAAGACACAACCTGTTCAGAGTACCTTCAGCATCTGGTGGGAAACACTGATACGGAAATTGGTGTTTTAAACATTTCTCTATGTAATTATAAAATGTGATTGTATCATAACTCTTTCTCCAACTGTGGCCAGTGCCTTTAAACAGATGTTTCTTTTCATGTGCAAGGGCATCACATAAATGCTAGAAGAAAGGCTGGGCCAAACCATATACACACATACAATTTAGGGACGTTCTCAAACTTCCTTCCACAAAGGATACACACAGCCATACTCCTAGTGTAAGTTTCCCACATGCCTTTCAACAAATATTATTGGTTAATTTTTTTTTGCTAAAATAAGGAAAATTAAAGTCTTGCTTAAATTTTCATTCTCCTGTCCAAAAATGTGTGTGGCAAGTGTACTTTGAATACAGGCAGAAGAGACTGATGTGCTTCTGGAGATAAGCAGCTGGGGCTCACCTGCTTTGGACATCCTGATACCTGTCATCCATGTTTCAAATACAGACTTATTTAGAAATCAGTCACCTCTTTCGGGTATCTTTTCAGTTCTACCTGCTGGGAGTGTCATACTGGTCATGGTTGGCAAGTGGGAATATTTTGAAAAACTATAAATTGATATTTGTATAGAGGGTGCCATGCTTTCCAGTCTGGCTCATCAGTGGTGAAATTAGTAGCATAAAAAATTAAATAGAAAACACTGGGAATTATCGTGTATAATAAAAGTAAGACATTCTTACTTTTTTGTTGTGGAATATAATACCCAGCTCCCACAATTTAAGGGAGAAAAGGTTTATTTTAGCTCATAGTTTCAGGATGTCTGAGTCCATTTATGGGCAGGTGGCATTGGTGGAAGCATCTGGCTGATGTCTAGAGGAAAAGCCTGTTGACAGCATTGCAACAGGAAACAGAATCTGAGAGGAAGGGCAGAGCTAGGTATGCCCTTCCAAGTTCTTCCCAGTGATCTGCCCCATCTGCATCAGGCCCCAGCCATCCATTTCTTTGGACCATGCTCCACCTCTTAAGAGCACAGGAAATCATGGATTAATTCCTATTTTTGTATCATTTTCCCTATATATGAGGCTTTTGGGGACATTCCAGATTCAAATCATAACAGATAAGCTTCATTAAACTTATTTTTTTGGGTGGTGTGTGTGTGTGTGTGTGTGTGTGTGTAATATATATATATATAATACACACACACACATATATATGGTATCTTTAATTATTCATAATATAAAATATATCACTGTGGGTTGAGGATACTGATGTGGAGAGTTTTAGCCTTTATTTAGCCTTAAAAATTTATTCAGAGCACTTGACTTCTGCCCTGAGGCAGTAATTTGATACTTCATTGTCCTATATAAAAATTAAATTGGCAGTAGTATCAAAACTTTGCAGGAGCATAAATACTATTATTTTTAAGAGGAGATTAAACGCCAAGTGGTAGATGTTGCCTGATGTGACTTGGAGAGACAGAAGTAAGGGGAGTCAGATTGTTTAAGGCACAGAATGAAGAAATGGAGAATTATGCTGTGCCAAACTTAATTTCACTGGACGAGGTATTTTTTTCTTGTTCCATGCAGTTATTACCCTTGACTCTGCATGCAGTAGCTGGGGTGCTGCACAGGCAAGAGAATGCAGAGGAAATCCTTAAGTCTCAGATTTCTGTTGGTGAGAAGACACGTGCAGCTGATCATTTAGTAGTAGATGTGTGAATTAATTTCAGATATTTAGCTTACCACAATTTCAGTGTTGATTCTGTGTTACTTAGAAAATTACCTGTTGGTGATTATAATAAATGGTGGTAATTAAAATTAAGAGCCAGTAATGGAACATTCTGCATGTGGGTGTATTTAATTATCTGGCTGGTGTTCATGTTTCTAGAGTGTGAAACTTGTGGACGAACAATGGCTTTTCTGTTAGGAAATCCTGCCCACATTTTTGGGTCTCCACTCTTGCATAGGTGTATTTTCCATCACTTTCAGTGCATACTGTACTATAATTTGTGTTGTACTCTGTTTTATAAGTGGTTATTTTTGTTACTTCAACCAATTCTAAATTTTTCATTTAAATAATTTTACTATCATTTTTGTTAAAAGTGTTGTGAATGATAACATTTTATTTTCTAGCAGATATTAGAAAAGATGTGCTTTTCCAATCTTGATATAACTAATCTTCCTGCATTTTGTGAGACTTTAATTTTTTGCAAATATAAACCAAGATAATAAATTTATTTATTTAATAAGTTTATACCTTTTTGTGGCATTGCAGATTGAGCCAGGGGCTTTTACGCTGAGCTATATCCCAGTCCATTGTTTTTTAAATTTATTTTTGATTTTGAGGCAGGATCTCACCAAATTGCTGAGTTGTTCAGGCTGGGCTTGAACTTGTGATACTTCTGCCTCAGCCTCCCAGAGTACTGGGATTACAGACCTCTACCGTGGTGCTGGGATAAATACTATTTAATTAACTAAATAAGATGGTAAAAGTTAAGTTAAAGTTGCTTTCTGTGAAGTCTACGAACCACGTAAAATTACTGGGTACTAATGCTCTACATTGTCAATATGAAACAGAAGGTAGTATTAACACAGAGTATACATATTGTATTACTTGAAATTTAGGTGAAACCTTTTAACTAAAAAAAAAAAAAAAGTTTAAAACTTAGACAGGTACACCCCTGTAATCCGAGTTCCGTGGGAGAATAAGGGAGGAGGATTGCAAGTTTGAGCCCAGCCTGGGTGACATTGCAATTTAGAGAGGTCCAGTCTCAAAAGGTGAAAAAGAGAGCTTGGGATGTAGCTCAGGGCGAAGGTTAATTCCATCCCAGAATCACTAAAAAACAAGTAAATAAATAAGCTTACTTTGTCTTAGTTACTTTTTTGTTGCTGTGACAAAAGTATCTGACTTCCACAGATCAGGAGAGGAGAAGTTAATTTTGGTTCACAGTTTCAGCAGGTCGCAGTCCGTCCATGGGCAGCCGGCTGCAGTGGAAGCACATGGCAGAGGTGGAGGTGGAGGCAGCTCCTCCCCACATTGCAAACAAGAAGCCAAGTCAAATCCCAGAAGGAAGGAAGGGAGTAATGTATCTCCTTCCAAGTCCTGCCCTAGTGATCCTCCCCTTCCAGACTTAAGCCCCCAGCACATACCTGTCCGTAGTCCAATTCACATACCTGTCTTCCACCACACACCCTGTAATCCACCACCCCAGACCAGGCCCCAATCGCCCAACAGCACATGATGCCATAGATAGTCCATAACATCCAAACATGTGAGACTTTTTGGGAGAGAGACATTCCAGACCCAAACTACAGTAAGTATTTGTACATATTCAGGGGCTTGTCCTAGCTCTGAAATGGTGTCTTCTGTAGGTCACAGTGTCTTGTTGGTGGGACTAGGGTGTCTGCTAACTTGTGATTTCCAGCTGGTGTCTACCAATTTAAGAAAAACTTGACAAAGTAAGAACCTTTAGTTCTGCTGATTGTGAGAATGGTGACTGATGTCACCTCAGGTTACCTCTGGCACTTTGTTAGGGCAGAGGATACTGCCTTTCAGGTGAGCATGTAGTGTATATCTTCTGGATCCTTGTTAAATGCTGTTCTCTTGAAGTTCCTTCCTACCCCCCTTAGCCTTTCATTAAAGAAGCTGCTAGGTCTGGAAGAAAGGGGCAGGATTAGGTTTAATTTTTGAATGAATGTTGAATCTTCCTTGTTTCTAGTTCAACTGCTGTTTTGTTAACTTGTGTCATAATTTAAATGATGCAGATGCTAATTAAAAACAATTGGCCTGATGAAAGAAACTAGCAGATTGCAAAAAGATATTCTTAAGAGATGTTTAGAAATGAAGAGGAAAGCTAATGCCCTAAGACAATTTATGCTCCAGAATGTATTCTGTGTTTTTCTTTGAGTAAGATTCTTTGTATTCCTCAATCATTTTTCTTTTTACTTTTCTAAAACTTTTTCCCCCTCCCCAGATTTAAGTTAGAAAAAAAAGGGGGGAGGGAGGGAAGCACATAAAATATTATAATAGATGCTGCATTACGTTGGTTGGCATGTGTAAGTTGTTAAGCTTTATGGCCTACTATCAAGATTTGAGGTAATTTTAAGTAACTTTATTATGAATAAATCTAATTTGCTGTAATTATGCAAAACCTACAGAAAGCCTGTCAGAAAGTGAATGTCCTTACTGAAATAAATATATTACGTGTAAGTCTGATTGTGGAAGATCCGTAGAGTTTAAAGTTTCATAATGGCTTCAGTGACTTGAGGTGAATCTACTGAATATAAAGTGTGGATGGAAAGAGAGTGTTCTGTGTCCTCTGAGAGGCTAGCAGAAGTTAGTAGAACCCTTTCCTTCTGAGTCAGTGGTCCATACCGAGTTCTGGATGTAATGGTAGGCTGTTTGGTGCTAGGGTCTTTCCACTCCCTCTCCTTATTAGCCTGATAATTACTCGTGTTGATGTTGTATAATGTGTAAAGTCTCCTCCATGAAGCTGGTATATTTTTCTCCTTTTTTGGTTTCTTGAAGCTTATGTGGTACATAATAAATAATGAAGTCTCTAAATGTAAATTTTTGGTTTTACCAATGCACTTAAGAAACTTTTATAGTGGGGCTGGAGGAATGGCTCAGCAAGTTTGATTCCCCAGCACCATATAAGCCAGGCCTGGTGGTGCATGCCTGTAATCCCAGCACTTGGGAGGCTGAGACAGGAAGATCATGGTGAGTACAAGGCCAGCCTGGGCTCCAGAGTGAGTTCAGGACTAGCCTGGGCTGCAGAGCCAGACCCTGTCTCAAAAAAAAAAAAAAAAAGGAAAAGAAAAGAAAGAAAGAAAGAAAGAAACCTCTATACCTCTCTAGTGTCATGGATATGTTGTTTTGAGGGTTGACTGTTCGTCTTACCCATAAGGACCCTTTCTATCTCTTTCCCTACTACCTCCATTTCTTATTTTTTCTTGAAATATTTTTCATGAGCTTTTTTTTTTTTAATTCTTGCTCCTTTTATGTAAGCAAAGAAATATAGTGAAAGTTCTGAGGACAGAATATAAGCTGCCCTTGTTATCTGTCACTTTGAAGGCTCCAATAAATTACTCCTCCCAGTGTTTATACCATGGTGCTGTCCACTGTCTCTGCGTGTGGGTTGAATTTGAGGCTCTGTTGAATCAGCAGTATTGATACTGTGTAAATTTGAAGCCTACGCTTTAAGAAGTTCATCACTTACTGTCTAAAAAGTCCTTATTACCCAAATGGAGAGGTCCCATGGATGCCAGGATGCCTTAGTACCTGTCTTAGTTACTTTCTTGTTGCTGGGAGACAGTACCCAACAACCATGACTTAAGGGAGGAAGAGTTTATTTTAGTTCACAATTTCAGGAGATCTAGCCCATTCACAGGTGGTTGGTAATGGCGGGAAGGGTCTAGTGGAGAACAGTTGTGTAGGCTATGTGAGAGGAGGCAGCAAGTTTTGGGGAGAAGCCAGGCAAGAGTATAATCTTCCATATTTCACCCTCAGTGACCCACCTCCTGACATTACATGGAACCTGTAGTTAATCTACAACATTCAAATACATGAGACTTAAAAAATTCTAGATCCAAACAGTAACAGTACTATATCAGAGAGGGAGGCTGGGCCATCTGGATATTCTGGCTGGTCCCCATCAGACAGTGGCAGCCTTATGGGATATCCAGAAACCTGAGCCAAAGGAGCAGCCCATTTGAGCCTGGCCTAGGTTGCTGAATCAGGTGCAAATAAAATATAGGGTGGTTTACTATATAGCAATAAAAAAATGAAAACACCCTCCATTGATATTCATTGATAGGTGTATCTTAATAGCCACTAAGCAGTGATTTGTGTTTAAATGCTAGAAGAGAAAAATATAAATTATTGCTAATTAGGCATTAGAATAGATTCATCAACTCATTGTGTGTCATTTAATAATGTAGTTACATCTAGAGGGAAGGAGGTGAGTGAACAGCCGTTGAAGAGATTGAGTACACTATGTGCTGTGATCATGAAATGCAAGCCTTCCCAAGAAAGTTCTGTAAGTCTGGCAACGATTTCAACCATAAAATTGGGAGAAAATATAAGAAAATTAATAACATTATCATGGTTGTTGTTATTATTATTATTTGCAGTATACTTGAGCTACATCTCAGTCCCCTTTCATAGTTTATTAGAGACAGGGTTTTATTAAGTGCTAAGTTGCCCAAGTTGGGCTGGAATACGAGGTTCTGCCTCTGCCTCCCAAAGAGCTGGGGTTATAGGCCTGCACCACTGAGCCAAACTAAAATATTATTTTTTAATTGGAGAGTGTTTATGTTCATTTTCCTCACAAAATCACTTGCATTTGATGTTTCAAGCAAAGTGCCTTGGTAGTTTGACTGATTACAAATGTTTTCACTCGAGCATACTCGTTTCCAAATCTGTCTGTAAGTTGCTTTCTTAAAAAAGTGAATAAGCTTAGGAAATAATTATTCCTCAAAGTACACTAAACTTCCAAGCAAGCCTTTGTTCTGTAGACAGATCTGATTCATCAAGAAACATCAAGATAATTGTCACGATTTAAAATTTTAAAAGAAACCGAGGAGCCTCTGGCTCAAGTATAAAACTTTCTGCTGCTTTCTTGGCACAATGCCTCCAGTTGAATATTTTGTGCTGTACATTGCTGTGTTTTGTTTTGGTTTGGTTTGGTTTGTGTTTTCGCCCCTGGGACAGGAAACTACAGAACAAACTATATTCACTTTGGTAACCGATGCTGCTCCCTGGGTGACTCCCTTTTTTTTTTTTTAACGTGATTTTTATTAAAAAGAGCTGAACCCTAGTGGCTACCAGTGATGAGCCAAGGTTTTACTTCTTGTAGTTTTGTATTACAGAGTATGTAAAATGGGGAATCACTATTTTGACACAGAGCGGCATTCACAATAACACACTCCCCCCAATCAATTTCTTTCAGGCAGTAGTGTGCTGCATTTCAGTTAAAATTCTTGAAGGGTTCCAACAGTTTGCGTTTGAACACAAGTGTTTCCTCTGTCTTGGTATTCAGCTGGGGTTATGTAGAAGTAATTTCATACAGAAAGATTTTCTTACTAGATTGTAAGCTCCAGGAGGGAAGAATTGTGTTTTACTCTCACGACTGGGGAAGATCCTAGTGTTTGTCAGTCTGCACTCAGATATTTTTTGAATTTCTGAATTTGGATTTTAAATCTACCCAAACCCCTACCCAGGCTTTAGGTAAAGCTCCAGTTCCATATTGGCATATCGTCCTCAGAGAGTCAAACTCTTTCTTCTTTCTTCTAGTTGAATAGCCCTTTTTTTCTGCTCCCGTTCTGTATTGATAAGGATTTTTAATTCAAATTCCTATGTATGCCAGGTCCTTTTGGTATGTCATTTGTGAATCCTTATAATGGGTCTCTTGGAATTAGAGGTTAAAATATCTATGTACTTAATTTTCTTAAAATTGTTAAATTAAAAACCGCTAACAAGGGACTTATATGGTATGTAACAAGGGATTTATGTGGTATATTGAGCATGTTAACTTGTTCCCGGAATTACTGAGTTGGAAGGGAGAGGCACTGGAAAGCTTCTGTACTCCTGTAGTTGTATGGACAAGAGAAAATTTCCAGTTTCTTGGGAACTTGTCCTAAGAGTCTCTGGTAATTGCTTGAATTTGAATTTTGTCCTCATCTGAAGAAAGTAAAGATATTTTGATTCTACATTTATTTTCTCAAATTCTATCATACTATCATCTGATTCATTTTTATTTTTTGTAATTATTATGTTATTGCTATATGTTTACAATATATAATAATGTTCAGTCTGGGTAATTGGTGCTTATATATCTCTAATTTTAATCATTTTTACATTCTTTTTTCCTCCCTGCTCCCCCATTTCCCCTCATTTCTGATTCATTTTTAAAAACACCTAACAAATAGAGAACACTTATGCAAGATACCTCTTAATTCATGAGCTTCCTACCTCAGGGCACAAAATGACTCAAATCCCTACTCTGGGAAAGTTTGCATTTTAGCAGAGGGGTCTGAAAAACAGTAATAGTAAGTGGGCATCAAGCAAGTTTGAGCCCAGCCTGGGCAACTTAATGACTTAGCAAGACCCTGTATCAAAACCAAAACACTAGCTGGCGATGGGGCCAGGCTGATGGCCTTAGGTTGAGTCCCCAGTGCCTCTCCCTCCAGTGATGGATGTTATAGTTGGCTTAGGTGATAAGAGCTGTTGAAAAAGCTAAGATAAGAAAAATGAAACAGAGAGACTGGGCTGTAATTTTAAATAGTCTGGATAGGTGTATCCATGAGCAATGCTTAAGGGCTCGTGGGGGATGGCCAGAGGGACAGCCTGCCTGGCCTAGGAAATGCTTGGCAGCCAGCACACCAGTTGGGAACCTTGTTGGAAAGTATTACTGTACGCTACTCAGTCAGATCATAACAATAATATCAACAAGAGAAATCATGAGATTAAAGCCATGTGTTAGGATATGACCTTGAAAGATTTTTTTTTTTGTCTTATGATTTGAGGGTTTATATAAATCACATAGTACCTGAGTGACAGATAATAGTTGTTCTGGAATTCCTGGTTAGGCCCCAGAGGCCTTTTAGGTGTTTGGGGTTCAAAAGTACTGCATTTGGATTTAAGGATAGAGACCATTATTAGAATACAGAGCTTTGTTTTTAATTACTTTTTCATTGCTGTGACTCAATACCCAACATCCACAAATTACCGGAGGAAATGTTTATTTTAGCTCACAGTTTCAGAGGGTTGCAGTCCATTCATGGGTGGCCAGCACAGTGGAAGCACATGGCTGAGGCAGAGATGGGGACAGCTCCTCACAACACTGCAAACTGGAAGCCAAGCTAACTCAAGTCCCTGGAGGAAGGAAGTAAGCAGTTATATTCTTCCACCCATCCCAGTGATCTGCCCTCTGGGTCCAGCCTCAGTATTCTGCCCCTTTCCAGGTTTAAATCGCTACCACATGCCTGTAATCCAATCCACACACCTGGAATTTATAATGTGCCTCATGCCTGTCTTCCACCACACACCTGTAATACATCCCGTGCCCATAATGCACCCCTCCAGACTAGGCTGCGATCGATCTACTGATAGCACATGGTTCCATAGATAATCAAAATACATGAGACTTTTGGGGAATCTTCCTGATCCAAACCACAGAAGAGCTGGAGCATATATGATTTCCTCAATTTGTGTCTATACACAGTAAGTACTGTTATACATATTCATTGAATGTAGAACAAGAATTTTAAGCTACAACATCTCATATTTGTATACTTAAAGACCAGTTCTTGGCCTTTTGGCCAAGATAAAGTGTATATACTCTTAGAAACACATGACACATGCCCTTTTTTTTTTTTTTTGACTCAGAGTCTTGCTCTATAGTCCAGATTGGTCCTGAACTGTCTATGTAGCCCAGCCTGTCCTTGAAGTCACAGAAGTCCTCTTGCCTCAGCCTCCTGAGTGCTGGGATTATAGGCATGCACCACCATGCCTGATTTATGTGGTACTGGGGAATCAAACTCAGGGCCTTGTGTTTGCTAGGCGGTGCTGTAACCACAGTGTTATTCCTTCAGCCCTGCATGCTGATTTTTAAGTTAAATTTTTATTTAGAAATAATTTACCTTTTACCTGTTCTCTTATCCTGTTTTTTAATCTCATAATCTTAGATCCTTTAAATCAAAAGTAGGTTTTGAGATAATATAGCAATGCCTGCCTTTATTTTGAAAAGGTTGTTTGGTGTGTCTGTGTTTATACATGTTTCAATGCAGAAGAATTTTTAAATTGACTACTTGACATTTTTTTTTTACTGAATATTATAATTTGAGGGGCTGGAGGAATAGCTCAGTGGTTGAACCCTTGCCTAGCGAGCCCAAGAGCGTGGGTTTGGTTGCCTACCATCCCATAAGCTGGGTATGGTAGCACATGCCTATAATCCCAGCACTTGAGAGGCTGAGGCAGGAGGGTTGCCATGAGTTAGAGGCCAACCAGGGCTCCCTAGTGAGCTCAAGACCAGCCTGGACTACAAAGAGAGACCCTGTCTCAAAAATTATAATTTACAAATAAGAGTTATTGAGAATTGTTTGCAATTTTCTTGTTCTACCATTCCTTTTTAGAGGGCCAATAATCAGATTTTTAAAATGAGATTTATAATAAAAAGAGAAATTTATGAAACAGCTAAAATACTCTTTGGCATCCCAAGCTAGAGTCTGCTTTGATGGCACTTGATCTGCTTAACTTTTACTGAAAAGGTAAATATGCCAGTTCTGTCAAAATGGCATTGAATTATAGCATAATTTCTTAGGCTGTAGTATGTGTATTGAGGGCATACTGTGTACAAGAGTTGTCTAGGCGCTAAACAAACAGGCTCATCTCCGTCATGCCATATGTGTGTTTACAAACATAAATAAGTATCGATTTGAATATTGTCTCTGCCAGTTTAAAAAAATGCACATTTTCCAGGTTAATTACTTAATTCTGAGGCTCAGTTTCCCCATTTTAGAAAATGGTAGATATGGCATTAGATATTTGTCTAAACCTACACAGTATACTGTCCAGAGAGTGAACCCTAACATTGACTGTGGCTTCTGAATGGTGATGATGTAGCAATGTAGGGTGACTAAGTGGGAACAAATGTTCCACTTCTGGGGGAGGGGAGGGGGAGAGTTAGTAGTGTGGGAAGAGTCTATGCCTCTATGTGTGTCTGGAGTTTTTTTTGCAGAAGTGTTTTGAGAAATCTGTACCTTCCTATCAACTTTACTGTGAATGTAATACTGTTTTTTTTTTTTAAAAGTCTTAAGTATCTAATTATACATACAATTTCAACTTAAAAAGAATAAAGATGATGTTGGCAAAAAGCCCAACATAATGCTTGACACATAGTAGACCTTAATAAATGGTAGCTGCTGTTAATAAGGAATCATGTCCTGTATTAACTATTGTTTTGGCTTTTATCTTTAAGATGTCTTCTACTGGATACTTTAAGCTTGTCTAGTCTGACGTTGTTCTTTTGTATTTGAAAATAATGATTTAAATGTTTGCTGAGTACAATTTTGAAGCAGATCCAATATTGAAAGGAATTTTAGAGTGAAATGCTTTGAGAGTGATTACCATTTAATTATAGTGTTTTTTTTTTTTTTAAACTCTTGAGGTTCCTTTTCACCTTTTCCTCAGGGCTCTTACCTCCATATTCCTGGAGTGCTGTCTTAGCCTCCCTGTGGGGCACTCCACTAATTACTCCACACTTCTGTTTGACTCTATATTGTTGCTGGCCTAAAATTTCTGAAACACTACTGTATCGCTTCTTATTTTCTTAAAATTTACATTTGTTCATTGTTACCAGATCTGAACCTCTTTGCCTAAACTTGGTGTCCAATGCAATCTAGAGCCCTTTTTTTTTTTTTTAAATTCAGTTTAATATGCCCATTTGCTAAGCCAATCTGCTCAACACCAAATTCTGGTACGGACCTTACTTGAAGTGATTTTGTGTGAGCCACCTTTACCACGTTAGTTAAAAGGGTATATTCAACTTCTGCTTTCTCTTCCGAGTCTTACCCTGACTGAGATTTTAGCATCTTAGGATGAAATGAAACAGTGCACAGTAACTCCACTGATATGATCTGTTTTCATTTATGTTCATGACTCTTTGACTTGGTGACTGTCCAGCACCTGGTGCTTGGTATTTGCCAGTTTATTTTGTTTTCATTTTTAAAAATTTCTCTTGTTGAAATATCACAAATAGTGAAAGGCACAGACCTTAATGTATGGTATAATTTGATCAGTCTTTAGAAATGTGATTCAGGGGCTGGAAGAATGGCTCAGTGATTAAAGCACTATGTCAGGTGCTGAGTACCTGAGTTAGTTTCTTCAGCACCACATAAGCTGGGCATGGTGGCATGTGCCTATAATCCCAGCACTTTGGAGGCTGAGGCAGGAGGATTGCCAGGAGTCCAAGGCCAGCCTGGGGCTCCATAGTGAGTTCATAATGAGTGACTAGCCTGGGCTGCAGAGCGAGACTCTGTCTCAAAAAAAAAAAAAGAAAGAAAAAAGAAAAGAAAGCAAAAAACCTAAATGTGATTCACTAACAATCCAAATTCAAATAAAGATTTAGGAAATCTGGGATCCCCAAAACTTCTGAGTTCTCGTTTTACCCCTTTCCAGCAAACGGTGTCCCCTCTTCTGAGCGGCCAGTCCTGCTCTGACTTCTGCTACTTTGCTCACATATGGAATCTTGCACGTGCACTTCTGTGTTTGGCTTCTTCCACATGGCAACAATATCTTTAAGATTTGTCCATGATGTTTCAGGTGTTAGTAGTTTGTTCCATTTTATTTCTGGGTAGTATTTCATCATCTGGACATACTGTTGTTTTTCTAGTCTCCTGTTCATGAATGTTTGGTTTATTTATTTACAGCTTTGTCTTACTAAAAGTGAGGTTACCGCGAATCATTGTGTACAAGGCTTTGGCTCAACATAGTGCTCTGATGATTTCTTTTGAGTAAGTGCCTTGCAGAAGGATTAGTAGGTCAGTAGGTCAGTATACGTTTACCTTTATGAGAAGCGAGTACAGTCTTTTCTGAAGTGGTTGGAATCTGTGGGCATTTCGGTTACTGTGCATCCTTAATAAACACTTGATATTGTCATCCTTTTAAATTTAATCTTTCTATTGTGTGTAAAGGTGTATCTCACTATGATTTGAAAGTCTTCTTGGGAATATTTTTCATTTATGTATTAGCATTGTATATCTTATTTATTTATTGTGATGCTGGGGATTGAATCCAGAGCCATTACACTAATCTGTGTTTCCAGCCTATTTTATTTTCAATTTTAGACAGAGTATCATTAAGTTGTTAGGTTGCTTAGTCTGGGCTTTAACTTAATGATCCTTCTACCTAAGCCTCCCAGAGTGCTAGATTATTGGTCTGTTTGTCTCTCTTTTAGAGAAGTATCTATCCAAGCTTTCTGCCAAATTTTATAAGGTTGCTTGTATGTTTTGTAAGGTTCTTCATATGTTTTGCATAAAAGTCCTTTGTCTTATGATTAGGGACATTAGTTTATTATATTGGCTTTTTGTTCCTGGGAACTTAGAGGTAATGGTTCTGAGAGTTGCTGTTTAAGACATTTTATCAGGACTGTGTAAAGGCAGGAAGTTGGGAGGAAGGAAGAAGCCAAGCACCGGGAGAAGCTAAGACTTTCTGTTTTTTTTTTTTTTTTTTTTTTTTTGAGGCAGGGTCTCACATCTTACTCTGTAGTCCAGGCTGGTCCTGAGCTCACTATATAGCCCAGGCTGGCCATGAACCCCAGCAATCCTCCTGCCTCAGCCTCCTGACTACTGGGATTACAGGTGTTCCCCCCAACATCCTCCTGTGGTGCTGGGGAATCAAAATCAGGCCCTCATACTAGTAAGACATGTGCTGTAATCACTGAGCTGCAGTCCCAACCCCAACAAGAACGAAGCTGTATTCTGTGTTTTTTCCTTACATTTTCTATGAAATATTTTTTATTTTTCCCAGAAGACTGTTGCCCATGGCCCCAAGAAGACGGCTCTCTTGTGTATTGTAGTCAATAACTGGGTTACTCAGTTATCTGTGGCTGAAGAGATGCTGGGAAATTTATTTACTTACGTATTTATTGGTAAGCTACAACAGTCTGGTTTAAAAATAGGAAGGGCTGGAGAGGTAGCTCAGTGCAAAGGCCCTGGGTTAAATCTTCAGTTTAATAATTACTTCTCATCCATGATTTTGCTCTCTGTAGGTTTACTTCCTAGCTGTCAGTTTTAGTCTGCACGTATGAGGTGGGAAATTTTAGAAATCATGAATTTTATACTGTTCTGAGTGATGGTAGCTCATACTGTCTCCAGAGGGGATCATTGCTTTGTCAGTTCTTGCATGTACGGTGTGCCCATTGCGTCCGTGTGCTGCTTTCCTTTACTCACGCAGTTGTTCCCTGGCCATGAGATTGCCTACTGTGATTTCACAGTTCTTGTGTTGAGTAACCTTTCTGTAGTGTCTTAGTTACTCTTTGATGCTGGAACGTAATACCGACCACCCACAACTTAAGGGAGGCAAGGTTTATTTTAGTTTGCAGTTTCAGAAGGTCTTAGTCCATTCACGGGAGGCTGGCAGTGGTGAACACACATGACAGGGGCCTTGTCAGAGAGAAGCTGTTCATAGCATCACAACAGGAAGCAGAGTTGAGAGAGGAAGAGTTAAGCTGCCATACATCCTGTTCCAGTGACCCACCCCTTCCGGGTCAAGTCCCAGGGAGGTGTCCTTTTCAATCAAGCCCTACCTCTTAACAGCACATGGAATTCAAAGATATTCTACACCATCCAAATATGTGAGGCTCTGGGAGACTTTCCAGATCCGAACCATATAACATACAGTGACCTAACACTGTGTGACAATGCGTGTATGACTCATGTCAGTTCATCTTACCACATGGGCCTTATCGTCAGTGGGGTCAAGAGAGTACAGTAAGGTATTTTGAAGTCTATGTTCAGCGTCATGCACCTGTAGTCCCAGCTGCTTGGGAGGGTTAAGCAAGAGGATCTCTTGAGTCCAGGTATTCAGGGAAAGCCTGGCTAACATAATGAAACCCATATTGTTTAAAAAACACAAAAAATGATTTTTTTGGAGAGAGGTCACACATAATTTTTTATTGTGGTATATTGTTATAAATTTTATTGTAGATCTTATACTTTATACTTATACTTTTATATAATAGTTACATAAATATATAAAATGGTATATATGGTTTAGTGTACCATTTATGGTTTCCTGCATACACAGGGTCTTGAAATGACCCCCTGTGGATAAATGGAATGAGGACCACTGTACTTGAGAAATTGATCTCTTACTCCGTTAAAAAAAAAAAGTCATATTGAGTCATGTTGAGAAGTACTACTAAGACACTGCTGAATCAGTTTGATTGCCCTGGACTAAAAGTGGGAATCCTAGAGTCCTTTCTTTTTTTTGAGACAGGGTCTTGCTCTGTAGCCCAGGCTGGCCTTGAACTCATGGCGGTCCTCCTGTCTCTGTCCCCCTAGTGCTGAGATTACAGGCATGCACCACCAGGCCCAGTTTATATGGTGCTGGGGAACCAAACTTAGGTACTTAGCACTTGCTAGACAAGTGCTTTAATCACCGAGCCATTCCTCCAGCTCCTCTAAGTTCCTTTCATTTGTTAGCTGTGACATTCTGTCAAAGAACTTTTGGACCTTGGAATTTCTGTAACTACAATGGAGAGTGAACACTATGTTGTCATGAGTTAGGAAAAAGCTAACAGGTTTTAGGCAGTAAGACCTGTAACATTCAGAAGGGGGAAAGATTACAGAACCAAGTGATGCTTGTCAATTGGTGTGCTAAAACAGGAAGCTCACAGAAAGGGTTTGCAGCCCTCCATGAGAGCAGTCTGTGCAGCATAGTGAGTTTTTATGAGAATTTTGAAATGCAGATAGAATTTTAGCAGATATTCATAATGAAATACAGTATTCCTGAATAAATGCTGAATTTCTTTCACAAAAGTAGTTAAAATTCAAAAATTGGCTTGTACAGAATGTTATAAAAAAGTTGTGTATAGGATGTTTCCAAGGTTGTGAATTAGTTTCTGCATAGGTTTGTCTATGACAATGTTTTAACCAGTTTGTAAGTAAAGAGTTATATGGGAATTTCTTTCTTAATTCTGCTGTGAATGAAATCTATGCCAAATCCTCTAGTTTTTAGATGATACTTTTTATCTTTAAGATGTTTTTCAGGGAATACTCGTAATTGCTCCCATGAGTAGGTAGAGAAAAGAAGTAATTCGACAGTTTCCAGATGGCCACTAAAAATAAGAGATAAATTTCCTTCAAGTTCTGTATTACCAACAGTATAAATTTTGTTGTCTTTCTAGACAAATCAAGTATTTCTGATGTAAGTATGAATGTACTTTAACCCAGATTTAACTTTTTGAAAACAGATGGCACAAAAGCAGAAAAGTCTTTCCCATCCCTGTGGGCAAAGCTCAAGCTTATTTATCCTCATCCAAAGACGGTTTCTCCCTGTTTTGGCCTGATTTCTGGGAGCCCAGAACTCTTGAAAGCTGTTTCCTTGAACATAGTGAGCTCTTTTCTTGTCCGTCCTAGCGCTCTTGGCCGAGGTTCTTACATTCTGGTTGCTTTCATCCATTAATATTCAGCTTGATCCGTGGTGGCTGGGAAGGCAGCAGAGGGTGGAGGTTGGTGCACTGAGAAGTCCACGGGGCTTCTGAGTAAAGATGCAAATATCCCAGGGAGAGTGGAACCAAGTTTCGTTTTCCCCCCTCAGTTGAATGCTTAAGGCTTTCTTTCAGCTGACTTAAATAGAAAGGATTGTTTTCCCCCTCTTTTTCTTTTCATGTAGATTCAGCTCAGGCTTAACTTTTCTACCTTCTTGACAGTAAATGTGCTCCTTGTTGAAAATAAGTGATTAATCAAGTGAAGATAAGCACTGTGCATTTCTTAGCTCAAGCGTATTTACACAGATTGGCAAATATTGTTTTAAGAATTGCTGTCAGAAAAAAGGAAACTTAGAACTTCAGAATGAGTTGTTTCCCTTTGAGCATGTTGAAAAAGCACAGTCACCCAAGAATATAGCTATTTCTTTCAAAGATGACTTTGAAAAGATGAATCACCATGTGTAGTGTACAAGGCTTTGTCTGGCCCAGGCTCTTTTAGTAGAACTTTGCTTATTTTGGAAGAAAGGGATTATGTTGCATTGAACTAAATAAAAACACACAAAAAGTGTGCTCATTATTTCTCCTCTTGGTACTGCCTATGAAATCTGGTTTCATAGAAATCAGGTTCTCATTATTGTCTGTCTGCTTAAGGATTGAGGCTTCATAGCTGTTTAGAAGGAAATCCTATCACCACAAATGCTTGTTAGTAATTGTCACTACAACTGAATATGCGCATGAAACTTCTAGCCATTGCTTCTCCTTACTGTGAAGTAATCGATGTAAAAAATTGGAAGCAACAAGGAAATTTGGTCCTTTCAAGTCATAGGAGGATTTGAAACCCATGGAGACAGTTGGGGTGAAGATTCCTTGCTACCTCGCGTACAGTGCAGTCAGCTGTTCATTCCAGCGTTGGCTTCCTGATAGGGTTGAAGGGCCGCAAGTAAGCTGTGCTTCCTAACCTGGAGGCTAACTTGGTTCAGTCGGGTTATAGAGAGAATGTATCTATGTGTGTACAGGTGGTGGAAGTTCTTAGAATTATTGAGTTTAAATACGGTTTTTTGTTATTGTTGTTGAAGTTGCTGCCGTGAATACCACTGTGCTCCCATCCCCCCAGATTTAACTCAGTTTTAACTTTTTGAAAACACATGGCACAACACTGGGGAGCTGAACCCAGGGCCCTCACACTTAAGCTATATCCTCAGTTCTTTAATCCTCCGGCCTCAGCCTCCCATAGTGCTGGAATTATGGGTGTGTACCACCATATCCATATTCGCCTCTGTGCTTTATGGTTAGAATTCTACTTGTTAGAGGGCCGTTCTCTTGCATAGGCTTGTGGGGGGTGATTACACAGTTAAGCTGAAAAAGAGTGACCGACATGGAAGGATGGAAGGTAATGAGCTTTGTAACAGTGTGTCTGATGTGTTCTTCTCAGTCCTGCCAGTGAATTAATAAAATTTTGAGTTTATTCAGCATTCACTTACCTTATAGATATTTGCTAAAAGCCAGTTGTGTGCCATGACAAACATTCCTTAGAGTTAGTCAATTTCTGTAGTGATGGTTTCTGCTAATCAGTGTAGACTCAAATGGATTCTAGCTTTGGTCAGTAGTTACTGTTGATAATAACTGAGAGGCATTCTTTAATTATTATTTTTTCTCTTTTTTTGAGAGAGAGGGTCTTGCTCTATAATCTAGGTTGGTCCTGAACTCACTGGATAGCCCAGGCTGATCTCAAACCCATGACTGCCCTCCTTCCTTAGTCTTCCGAGTGCTGGGATTACAGGCATGCGCTACCATGCCCAGTTCATGTGGTGCTGGGGAATCAAACCCAGGGCCTTGTGCTTGCTAGGCAAGTGCTTTAACTGTTGAGCTACACCTGTGGTCCAACATCCTTTAATTAAAAATTTATTCAAAATTGGTATTGCTAGTTACCTAATTGAGTTTTTATCAGGGGTACTCAGGAGAGTTTAAAAATATTGAAACAAGAAACTTGTTTTCTGTGGTGGGTGTAATTTTACCACATGTGACGGTAAAGCTGTCAGTAATCAGAGATCAGGTAGCTGAGGGTACTTGAGTTATTCTCTGCATCCTCAGCTCTGTTCCATTGGTCAGCCGTCTGTGTTTCTGTCAATACCATATAGTTTTTGTAACTATTGCTTTGTAGTATAACATGGTGTGTGGAATCATAACGCCACCTGCCAGCTGTCAGTAATCAGTGACATCCAGCCACTCAGACTTGCCTTGGCTGTTCCTAATGCCAAGCATCAAAATGTTTCCCGAGATATACATATTAAGAATGGGCTGTAGGGACTGAAGGAATAGCTCAGAGGTTAAAGCACTAAGTACCTGAGTTCATTTCCTCAGCACCACATGAGCTGTGTGTAGTGGCAAGGGAGGCTGAGGCAGGAGGATTGCAGTGGGCTCCAGGCTAGCCTGGGCTACATAGTAGGTTCAGGACCAGCTTATGCTACAGTGAGACCCTGACTCAAAAAAAGAATGGACTGTAGAAACTGCAGTGACCATAATGCAGTTTTACAGATTGTGTTTGTATATAATTGAAGACTTCAGTTGAGCTTTTCCAGATAAAATATGTTGATGTTTGGTATTTGTCTTCTTTCAGGATTGTTTTTTTTTGTTTTTCAGGATTGAATCCAGGCTTTTGAATGTTCTAGTCAAATGCTGTATCACTGAGCTATATCCTCAACCTGAATTTCTTGTATCTAGTGTGTGTGTGTATAATACATATATGTATTGCATGTTTTATCCTGTTATAAACCCAACTATATTAATAGTTAAAGCACTACCATGTTGGGTCTGAAATATTTTACAGTGGGCTATGTTGGTAAAACTTAATGTACTTACATTTTTTTGCTTTGTTTTGGCTTTTTTGAGATAAGGTCTACAGTGTAGTCCAGGCAAGGCTTAAATTTTCTGTATAGCCTAGACTGGCCCTAAACTCTAGTCTTCCTGCCTCATTCTCCTGAGTGCTAGCACTACAGGCATTTGCCACCATGCCCAGCCTGTACTTTTCTGTTATCATGGTTACTTTTGCTATCTCTTGTTTAGGAAATTCAAAGAAGGAGGTTTGCTGTTTTAGACTGGTTTTCCTCTAAAAGGCACATTCTCTTTTATAATATAGCTGGAATATATCAAGAAGAATTTGTGTATATTAGTCAACCTTAAAATGTAAGCCAAAATAAAGATCATTTTCTTGATTATGGTGGCCTATAAAAAGCAATAAACAACATTAGGCATAGTTTCAAAATTAAATTTTCTAGATGTAGAATTTTAGTCATAATCTTCTTGGGGAGATGTTTGATATTAGTTTGGTAATTTTGCAAAGAGGAATGTCACAAAGAGAAGATAATTTTATACCAATATCTCATCACTCCTAATTTTGTTTGCCTTTAGAGGGGAAAGAAATAACAAATATTTCAAATTTCTTAGTGGGGAAAGTAAAAAGTACCCCCGCATCTTTGCGCTTTTTACATGCAGTAGAATTTTGGAGTTTCAGTCAGAATGAGTATATACATAATGTTTTTGATTCATTATTAATAATAGTAATCACAGCTCTTTTTTTTTTTTGAGGCAGGGGGTCTTGCACTATAATCTGGGCAGGTACCGAACTCACTGTGAAGCTCAGGCTGGCCTTGAACCCGTACCAATCCTCCTGTTTAAGCCTCCCAAGCACCGTAGTTGCAAGTGTGCTGGGCTTATGTGGTGTTGGGGAGTCAACCCAGGTCCTTGAACTTGCTAGGCAAATACTTTAACCGCTGAACTACCCCTTGAGCCCCAGCCCCATCACAACTTAAAAAACTATTTTTAATTAAATAATGTTGGTTAGTGCTGGAAATTTGCAAAATACAGTGTTTTAACACATGGAGTTAAGCTCTAAGTCCCAAAGGGCTTGGGAATGCATTATTTTTATTTTGTGGTGCTGGGGTTTCAACTCTGTGTCTTACGTAGTAGACAAGGGCTCCACCACTGAGTGCTACCTTCTCCACCCCAGTGCCCTGGTATGTGTGTGTTTTAAAGTTGTTTTTTTTTTTTTAAATTTTTTTGGTAGTGGTAGTGCTGAGGATTGCACGCAGGCCGTTTGTAAGCCAGGTAGTCCTCTACCGCTGAGCTATATCCTCAGTTTCTGGAGATTGCTTCCTAATAATTTATGTACTCTTCTTTAGTTCTTAGAAGTAGAAAACTATTAAGAATTTTGGTCCATGTAGTTCAGTTTCCCAGTTCTTTCCTGTCCTCCATGGTTTCCTTGGCCCATAAATCCATCTGTGTCATTATCATTTGTCTGTGCACATTGTACTAGTATGACATCAAATCAAGGTTTTTTTTCTTCTTTTTCTTTCTTTTTTGAATTGGTATTATTGTATTGGTATTGCATTGTATTGTATTTTGTATTGGTATTATTGGTATTATTTGGTATTATTTACCTTTTTTGTTTTTCTAGGATTTTTTCTTTTTTTTTGAGATAGGGTCTTGCTCTGTAGTGAAGGCTGGTTCTGAACTCACTATGGAGCCCAGATTGGCCTTGAACTCAAGGCAATCCCTCCTGAGTGCTGGGTCATAGGCATGTGCCACTATGCCTGGCTTAATTCTAGAATTCTTATTTATTTATTTTGAGACAGGGTCTCTTTCTGTAGTGCAGGCTGGCCTTGGACTCATGGTAATCCTCCTGCCTTAGGCCTCCTGAGTGCTGGGATTAGAGACATATGCCACTACGCCCAGTTTTATGTGGTGCTGGGGAATTGAACTCAGTTCTTAACTGCTGTGGCATTCCTCCAGCCCCTAATTCTGGAATAATTAAACATTTGTGAATTATCGACTCCTTTCGGGGCTTGATCCCACTTACAAGTTTATCATAGAACTCTGGACTCTACGTCCAGTAAAAGGTGAATGTGTACTTTGAGAGAGCCTCGGGAGTCCTTCATTTTTCTGATTCTCCTTGCTTTGTAAAAGACCTCTATGGAGAGCTCACTGCACACTTCTGTTTGAGTTCCCTGCACCCTCACAGAGGAATGGGCTTGGAGCCTTTGCACTGAGCTACATCTCCAGTCTGTTGTTATTTTATATCTTGAGACAAAGTCTTGTGAAGTTGCCCAGGCTGACTTCAAACTTTTGATCTTTCTGCCTCAGCCTTCAGAGTATGGGGATTACAGGGATATACTACCACACCCAGCTGTTTTTTCATTGAACCATAGACTGTGGATGTCTTTGGGAAGTGTTTGAATTGGGTGGGAATGATATGAAAAGTACCAGCAGTCAATCTGTCTCGTAGCTGATGGAGTTAATGTTTTTTGTTCTACTTCTAATTTAATTAGCTTTTAATTTAAAAAATTGAGTCTATAGGCACTGATTTTAGGGAAATTTTGGGAGATCAACTTGGATTTTTTTTCGCCTCAGTGTTTCCAGTACCTTTGTCCTCTTCTGTGTCCCTCTCACAGAAGTGAACGATGCAGAGGAGGTGGTAGGAATTCCTGTGGCAGGTCCAGGACACAGGTGTTGAGGCAAAGGGCTCAGGAATGAGAGGGTCATTGTGCCTGTTGCTTCTCAGGCTATATTTTTTTAAATTAAAAACAATTTTGTGATACTAGGCATTGAACCCAGGACATCACACATGTTTAACTATACTCCCAGCCCTTATTTCATTTTATTTTGAGACAGAGTTTCACTCTGTAATCCAGGCTGGTTCTGAACTCATTATGTAGCCCAGGCTGGCCTTGAACACGAGGCAATCCTTCTGCTTCAGCCTTGCGAGTGCTAGGATGACAGTTGTGTGCCACCGCACTGAGCTTGTATGGTACTGGGGAATTGAACTCAGGGCCTTGAGCTTGCAAGGCAAGTGCTTTAACCGCGGTGTTACTCCTCTAACCCCCCGATATGTACTTTTAATTCCAAATAGGACAGATTTAGCAAGCAGTTATTGCTCAACCCTGTGACAGGTGTTGGCCTCCTCTTTCATCTGGATGCGACTAAAGTATCTCTTCCTTACTGGCAAACCTCCTTGTGCAAGTTATTATTGTTATTATTATGATTATCTGTACCAAAGTATTTTAGAGGCAGATGTGGTAGTGCATATGCCTGTGCCTAAGCTGCCTGGAGGCTGGGGCAGGTGGATCACTGCAGCCCAGGAGTTTGGGCCCTGCCTGGGCAACATAGTCAGTCCTCCTCTAGCGACGAAAACAAAAGTTCATGCAAAAGTTATGATAAAAGTATTTTAGAAGAACATGAATTACTATATAGACAGAAGAAGCAAATGTTCTTTCCTACCATGTTTCTTTCTCCCTCCATTACAAGCTTTTCTGAATACTATAGTTAATTGCATTATTTCTTTAAAAATTGATTCCATTGTCTTGCTGTCAAGAGAGCCTAACTAGAGCCTGACTGTCTCTGCCAGTAATACTAGGCGAGTCTTGACTTTTCCATAGTGGAGCGCAGCTAGCCGGAGTGCACCTCCACTCGCCCTTGTTCTCCGATTGGCGATGTTCATGATACAGCATTATTCGTAATATTTGAGAAGTGTTTTCTCCTTTCATTTGGTCAGGACGTGTACATGACCCTGCTGGGATTGCCCACAGTGTTTAAAGACATTCAAGTCATTAGTTTTTAATCAAGCATCCACTGTGCCTGACCCTGTAGGAGGGAGTTTTTCAGACCTGAGTGTCCCAGCATTATTCTTGCCCCATTGAGTCAGAATCCCCAGGGGTTGGGGCCCGACACGTGCCTCTTAGCGGACGCTCTCAGGTGGTTGATGGATAGCCCCATCAGGAAGTACTGATCTCTCAGATGCCTTTCCTGTGGCATTCCAGGGATGTCTACAGAATTTTTCTCTGTGGTAAGAAGCCTCTGCTATGTATGTGTTTATTTTTCTTTCTGGTATTGAGGACTGAACCCAGGCTTTTCACATTGAGTTCTATCTCCAAGTCTTTTTATTTCTTATTTTGAGACAGATCTCACTAAGTTGAATTGCTCATGATAGTCTCACACTTGGGATCCTCCTGCTTCAGCCTTTCAGAGTGCTGGCATGGCAGGCATACACCATAACACTTGACTGTCATATGTTTCTGTAAATTAATATTAAGTAGTTCAATATAAAAATTATATTCATATGAGAATATCGATGTACCCCTAATTACCAAATCTGCTAGTAGTGTCCTCTCTTTCTGTCTGTAAGAGATGGGGTCTCCCTATATTTCACAGGCTGGCCTTGAGCTGTTGGGCTCAAGGTACCCTCTGTCTTCGCTTCCACAGCAACTGAGATCAGAGGCACTGGCTGTTGCCCTCAGTGGCGTTTTCTCTTTTCCATGCTTATTCCAACTTTTGTGAGTCTCTATAGTAAGACTAAGAGTAGGCACAGTGCTTTATTAGAAATTAGACTGTGGTGCTCACATTCGTGCCACAGACTCGAGGGTGATCCCGTCGTCACTGTGCAGGTCACTGCATCCCACGAGGCACACGTCAGTTTGGATGGTGTTGAGAGCTGATGGGGAGCGACACTCACCTTCTCGTGTCACTAGCCTGTCCTCTGGGAGCAAGGGAGGTTCGATGTTCCTCCTGCGCTTAGGGAGCTGCTGTAGGGCCTGGGGGTCCTGCCCCGCTTGCTGGTCGTTGTGAGTGGGAAGAAGAGCCGCCTTCCCTGCAGTTCCGCAGGTTCTGCACCCAGGGAGTCTGCCGTGCTAGCTGGTTGCCTAGCTGATGGCTTGTTTTTCTGTTTATTTCATTGTATAATGTTTCATAAACATTCCAGCTTCCTCTCAGCTCTTTTTGATATGGAAGAATCATGTTCTAGACAGATAGACAGACACACTGGCTTTTTCTTTGAGTGTGGGAGGCGAAAATGGGTTTCATTAGGGCGTTGGAGAATGCAGTTTGTCTTGTTATGCATAATGGGTTCCTTTTTTTTTTTAATTACATTGAGAATTGAACCCAGGGCATGGTTCATACTAAGCAAACAAACTACATCTTCAGCCCTGTTTTTAAATTTTTCTTTTTTCTTTTGCTCGAGACAGGGTCTCACTCTGTAGCCCAGGCTGGCCTTGGACTCTGAACAATCCGCCCGCCTTAGCCTCCCAAGTGCTGGGATTACGGGTGTGCACCATCACACCCAGCTTTATGTTGAACTGGAGAATTGAACTTGGCCTTGTGCTTGCAAAGCAAGCTCTTTAACCACTGTGCCATTCCTCCAGCCCTTAAGTTTTATTTTGACAGAGGGTCTTGTTCAGTTGTCCAGGCTGGCCTTAACCCCCTGACCCTCCTGTCTCAGCCTCCTGAACAGCTGGGATTACAGGTGTAGGCCCCTGCACTCTGCTTGAGGAGATCCTCTTAGCAAACATAAAGACTGAATTGTAATTATACCCCTGTTACTTGCATTGCTTCTGAACTGATGGAACGATGCCCTTTCTCTGCCTGATGATGCATGAACCTTGCTGCTGCCTCCTCAGACTCCTGTCTTCCTATAGCTATCACAGGATAGGTTGCTCTACTTATTTTCTACCTAATTATGGTCTTGCATGATTTGCTGATTACTGTACGTGAGGTCAGTTAGCTTCCCAGATAGGCGGCTGCCCTTTGAGAGCAACCCTGTAATTTTAGGCTACTGCTGCACCTCGGGAGCACAGCCTTCCGGCCAGAGGCTTCAGGGAGCATTGTCAGATTGACCTCTGCTCTCTGGGGCCTGCTTATTGTTTCTTTGACCTGGTTCTAGCTGATGAGGCTGTTTTTCTAGAGCTTTTACTAATAGCCTTGGAGGGAGGAGGGGGAATGCAGACTGGTTTCAGAAATTCCAGAGATCTAGCAATACCTGTTTTGGGCCTCTCCCCTCAGATTCAGGAGCTGTCAAGTGGACCTTGCGGTCTGGTTTATCCTGCCTTGCGGGGTGCCCCATCTTTGCTGAACATTGGCCCAAATACCTGGAATGGCCAGATACAATGGATGAACTCTCTCCCCTTGTCTCCCAGTCCTCATTCCTCTGCCCTCTCTCTTTAACTCTCCCCTAGCCTGTCTGTCTTACTGGGGAATCTGAAGTATAAGCAGACTAGCTTGATTTTTGCTACTCAGCAAAGTATTTTCCTTTTTTTTTGTTTGTTTTTATTATTTTATTTTTGCAGTACTTAGGATTGAACCTAAGATCTTCACATCCCCAGCCCTTTTTAATTTTGAAATAGAACATCACAAGATTACTAAGTTACTCAGGCTGAGGTAGAATATTTAATCCTGCCTCAGCCTCCCAGAGTACTGGCATTACAGATGTGTGCCATCAACTCCTTCATGACTTGTATGTTGGTGTTCAAAAACCACAGCATTGTAGGCCAAGTATGTGATGTTTATGAAGTCATAATTGTTTAACCACAGACAACTGTATAATAGTAACATAGAATAATACAGATGTGCTGAGTGTCCTTGGCCTGCATTGTTTCATCTTCAGCTCGTGTTTCAGTAACAATACTGAAAAGAAATAAAATTTGTGTGTGAATTTACTTGCTCTTTTTCAGAAGAATAACAAATCAAAATTAAGATTTGAAATTCCTGGGACTTTTGGTAAGTTTGATTAGAGTAGATATGTTGTGATGTAGGGTATATATATATTATTTAAATTTACAGTGCTACAGTTACCTTAGTTGAAAATAAGGATGTGAAAGGTGATTGGGAAGACTCAGAAGGTGAATTACCTACAGCAAGGTCTGGTAGATAGTAACTACTTGCTACCTTTATATATATATATATATATATATATATATGACTAAGGGTATATGTATATAAGTATATATGCCTTTAGTCATATATATGTGTGTGTGTGTGTGTGTGTGTGTAAGAAATGTGTGTGTGTGTGTATTCTTACACACACACATTTGTTTTGAGACAAGTGCTACTGATTAGCATGTGCGGATGTTTATTTTTTTCACCTAATTAGATATGCAGAAGTAGGCAGCCCAGGGCAGCTGCAGGGGGTCAGAGGCTACCAGCCAGACTTAAGTATTGCCGCTGTGCTGTCCTTAGTATGCCTCTGTCATCTCTTGGTCACAAGATGGCTGCCTCATCTTCAGCATCATTTAGTGATTTCCAGGCAGGAAGAAACGGGAGGCCATAGAGCAAAGGGTGAGCACCAGCAGAGCTCCCTGTTTGCAGGAAGCCCTTACCATCCATTTCCAGTTGTGTCTTGTTGCCTAATACCTGTCACGTGGTTGGGCCTGGTGGCATAGACCTTGTACCCATACTTTTGGAGGCTGAGGCAAGAGAATTATAAATTCAGTTCTGCACGGGCAATTTAGTGACTTGGAGAGGCCCTGTCTCAAAATCAAATACACAAAGTAGGCTGGGAGTACAGCTCAATGTGAAGGCTTTAGTGTGTGAGAAATGTGTGTGTGTGTGTTTGTGTGTGTGTATCTCATAGCCTTATTGTATAAGGTAGGAAATACGGTCTTAAAATTATTGTTGATTTTTTAAATTAAAATTATACTTTTGTATAAAATAATCTACATAGATTTAATGCACCATATATATTCATACACACACAATTATTTTTTATTTTTTTATTTTTGAGTCAGGATCTCACTGTATAGCCCAGGCTGGTCCGGAACTCACCGTGGAGCCCAGGCTGGCCTTGGACTCAGAGCAGTCCTCCTGTCTCAGCTTTGAGTGCTGAATGCTGGGATTAGAGGCCTGTGCCACCACGCCCGGCTTATGTGGTGGTGCTGGGGAAATGAACTCAAGATACTCAGTGCTTGCCTAAGCACTTGCTAGGCAAACGCTTTAACCACTGAGCCATTCTTCCAGCCCCTACAATTATTTTTTTAAAAAGTTAAAATTAAGTGAACTGGCTGTTGTGACTGATGGAGGGATTATGTCAACTTGATGGGACTAG
>PVKB01005727.1:0-86382 GCA_004027205.1 Ctenodactylus gundi
TGCATGAATTCTGTCTTAGGAAACCAAACATCAGGGCACCTCAGCAGCCTCTCCCACCAGGCAGGAGAAGCAGGGCTTGGCACCTGGCTCACTTCACACACTAGGGTACTCAGAGTTCTGAGACCCCCGCCCACACACCCTGATGGGCAGGAGCTGCTGGGGGCACAAGGAACAAGCAGTGGCAGGTGGCAAAGCCTATTGCAAGTCTGATTGGTATTTTTTTTTTCAGCCAAATGCAAAGAGAACTTAAGTGGCTACCTGATAGAGCATTTTTGATAATAGATTGCTGTGCAATTTAGGGCACACACAGAAGCTGTATGGAGAACTGAGTGTCACTATTAGGGCTTCTACTTATTTATTTGAAAAGCTTTGTCAGCATGCAGAGCTGTAAAAATGGGGGAGGGATTGATCCTGAGTCCCGATTCATTCTTGCAGTAAAATTCATCCATAGACTCATAAACAATCACATTCCTACCCATTAAGATAAGTTTTCCTTTTTAGGTTTAACAATTATAAAATTTTCATTATCAATTGCTTACTGTATTTTATAACACAGTTACTAATATCTCAACATAGACTTCAAAAAACATTAAGCCTTTGATGACAGGAAGTGAAGCACTTTAATTTCAGTTCATAAATATATTTTGTGGCAGAGAAGTATATCAAGGTGAGCCACAAAAGACGTTAGCCTAAACTACTGAGTTGCTACAAGATTCTATGGGGGAAATCAAAAGAAGATAATGCGTTAAAGGAAATAATGTAAATTTTCTGTTAATGAAGAGTTGGTTCATACATTTTTAAGAAAGGTGAAGGTGGGTGCTCAATCATTGCAGGTTCCATTTCATTTATTTTAAAGTGTGGCAATTTTATTTTAATATGTAAATGTTAAATGCTGCAAATCATACCCTTTGCACCTTTAAAGCCATATTAAATGCCAGGTTGAGAGTGCTCAAGAGGGGGTTCAGAACTTTCAGCTCATTTGTGTGAGGGCAAGTACCTGAGCGGCCTGGTGTCTCCTCTCTTCTTGAGTCCCCTTTGCCCTCCCCGAGGGCAGGGGATGGGAGCCAAGGCCCACACAGCCTGAGCGGCTTGGGCACACTGGCTTGACTCCTCCACGGAAGTGAGCAGCCTGTGGACAGGGCTGGAGGCAGGTATGGAGTGGTAAGGGACAGACCTGCAGGCTCCGAACCTACCACAGGCCAGGGAAGAAGGTCCATCCCAGCCAGGCCCTGCATCTCCATAAGCAACGGTAGACCGAGCTGTGTGCCCTGTAGTCCCAGCCCTCGTCCCTGACCCATACTATGTGGGTGCCTGGTCACATGATTTGAGGGAAGGTTGTTTCCAAAAGCATGATTTATTTCACAGGGCAGAGATGCTGTTTCCAAAGGAAGCTGATGTCTTCGCTGACGAGGGATGGCGGCATTCATTCCCATCACCAAATACACAACCCTTGTCCCACTTGTTTCTCCCTCCCCTCTGTTTCTGTCCCTCCCTCTGCTTCATTCTGTGCTACAGACCTGCTCCTTCAAGCCCCCAGTCTGAGCACTAGGTGAGAAGAGGTCCCCAGGACCTGGAAGTGGCATCCTTGCTGGAGACCCAGGAGTAGGATGGCTGAGGTGGCATAGCCAGGCAGGGTTAGGATAGGGAGGTTTCTCTGGCTGGCAGACCTTGGACGCAGCCAGCAGGTAACTGTTGGTTCCCTGGGCTGCAGAGGGCTCCCTAAGTGTGGAGTGGAAAGCAGAAAGCGGGGTCAAGCCATCAGGGCTGCGGCAGTGTGGGAGGCATGAGCCTCTGGGCGACTGGGAAGTTCCCCAGCTCGGGCTCGGTTCCTCTGCCAGTGTGTGGAGTTACAGCCGGATCCAGTGGGAGGCTGGGATGGGCAGTGCCCGCACACCTGTCCTGCTCTTCTCCTCTGCTCCTCCTTCTTCTTCCTTTTAATTAATTAACTTATTTATTTTAAGACAGGGTCTTGCTCTGTAGCCCTGGCTGGTCCTGAGCTCACTATGTAGCGCAGGCTGGCCTTGGACTCAGGGCAGTCCTCCTGCCTCAGCTTCTCCAGCACGGGGATCACAGGCGCACCACGCCTCTGCTCCTCCTTGCACAGCGGTTTGGGGCCGCAGCGGGCCGGTTCCCTTGGCGCCCGTCCTCCATGTCGCAGCTTCGTCCCATCAGGCACCAGGGCTGGTCGCTGCTACCCTTCTTACTGCCGCGTCCCCAGGGCGGTGAGTAAGGGGGAAGGAGGGGCAGAGAAGCTGACGTGGCGGAGTGGCGGTGGGTAGGTGGCCCGCAGGTCACACGGCGGCTGTCTGCTTGATGCTGTGGAAGCTGATCCTTGTGGGCGATGTGGGGATGGACATGGCCCGGGCCACGGGCACTCGCAGTGAGTGGTGGTCCTGCCAGCGATGCCATCTCTTTCTCAAGGCCGAGCGCACCTGCGGGGGAAGACTCACTCGCTCACCGCTGCTGCCGTCTCTCCGCGGCTCTCTGCCTCCCTGATCAGGGAGGCCCTTGGGCGGCCACCTACACCCCTAACTTTCCCCTAGCTTGTTTTCTCCTCTGCAGCCTCTTGGGCTCCCTTTCCTTTTTAGTCCTGAGCAGCCAGACACCCCACTCTTTGGCTCCACATCATCCTCATGAATTTCCTAGTTTCCTCAGGACTCTGCCACCTCAAAGTCAGCATTCCAGTAGAACCTGAGGCTGCGTCCACCGCCCCCGCCTAGCTGGGCGCGCTGCCCGGGGAGGGCTTCTCCACCGCTGCAGCAGCCCCCTCCCTAGTCAGCACGTTTTGCCTGTGGGGGAATGCCTGCCGGCCTCTCCCTGCTAGGCCTGGTTCTGTTCTAAGAGAATTCTGTAAAATGAACGGCTTCTACATCCCAGCCTCGCCCACGGTTTAAGCAGGCACATGTTCCACAAGCATACATCCCTGTGGGTGTCTATGGCTCTGACCGCCCCTCCCCTGTCCCCTCCAGCCCCAAGCCAGTCTCCACTGCTGGACTCTGCATCTCAGCCCAGGGAAACTGGCAGGGACCATACCTACACAGAGATGCCCACCCGTGCCCTGCACAATGACGGGGCGCACGGGAACCCCCAGGCCGAGTCTGTGCTGCAGATCCCCCTGTGGGTCCTCACCATCCCGGCACCTGCTGGTGTGTAGCAGCCAGTCCCGCCTTGCCTTGCCCTGCCCTGGGGCTCGCCAGGGGGGCTGCCCGTTCAGTGGCAAGCGAGGGAACTGCTGCTGGGCTTGCTGCTCGCCTCCCTTCTTCCTGGAAGCTTCCTCCGCCCCACCGCCACACTGGCTTCTCTGTCCACAGGCCTGCTGCCTGGGCACCCTGCTCATAACCTCGCCAAGGGTGTGCATGGGCACTGGCATGCCATCTCTGGCCTGTGCGTGCAGAGGGCTCTCTCAACTGGCTCTAGGCCTTGGGGAGGAGTCCTGCTCCCCTAGAGAGGGCAAGTTTTTCACGCCTCCTCTCAACCCTCCAGGGCAGAGCTGAGTGGAGCCAGGGACCGGGCTCTCCTACAACGCTGGGGCCTGAAGGCCCGGCCTCATACCTCTCCATTGAAGAAGCAGTAGAAGACAGACACAAAGAAACCCTAGAAAGGAAGGAAGGCGCCGTCAGTGATGTGCAGAGGGGCTTCTCTGCCTGGTGGCATGGGAGACAGAGGAGCCACAGTGACCCAGGATTCCTAAGTCAGAGTGGAACAGGTGCTCAGAGCTTATCATGGCTGTAGCCCGTGGGGTGCAGACATGTCAGCATCTGGGGTGGTCTCTGGCCTCGAGCTGGAATGCCAGCCTACCCAACGTTTTGTGGCCTGTCTCAGTAAGTCAGATGTGCGGGTCCCCTGAAGGCCTCTCTGGGGTGTTGGGATGCTGAGCCCTGGGGTGGCGGGGAAAGGGCCAGCCCTTGCTCCAAGTGTGAGTGTGTTTCTCCCTGTGTGTGTATAATGGATCTCTCTGTGAGGTGTCAGGGGCCTCAAGTCAGACACACTCACGGCGGGAGAGGAGGGAGCACCTGGAAAGACTGCAGGAAGGAGTTGAAATAGATGAACACGATCTGCGACAGGTCGTCCTCACCAGGGTTGACGAAGAAGAGCATGTAGGTGATGCCCAGCAGGGGGAGGAGAACCAAGGTGGCCTTCACCGCCTTCCTGGGGGGTGAGAAGGTGACGACGGGCTTGAGCCCACAGCCCAGGCAGGCAGGCCCTGTGCAGGTGCCGGATGGGCACAATCTTGGGGGCTTCTGGGAGCGGGGCTCTGCCTGGACACAAGCCATGGCCAGGTGGCTCCTTTCTCACCCGCCTGGTCCAAGGCACTAAAGGCGTACGCACCTGTACTGGATCGTCTCAGATGTGGTGGATGCTCGTAATTTTGTCATTAGGATCCTAACAATATTGAAGAGAAACACAAAATTGATCTGGAAAGAAGGCAAAAAGGGAAAAAGAAATGACTGTGAGCTGAGGACAAGCTGAAAGGTGCCCCCGGAAAGCCCAACTTCACAGATTGACACCCCATCACCTGGCATACCTGCCTGGTCCCTCCGCCCCTGTTCTTTCTGACCAAGTCACAGAGATGACCCCTTGGCTCTACTCCTAGTCCCAAGGGAGGGAAGGTAGCCTCCAAAGCCCACGGGCAAGAGCAAAAGGCCATTGTTTTGGAGACACTTCAAAGTCCCAAGCCCCTTCCCTGCTCGGGGGTCAGCCCTAGCCTCTCCTCTTTCAGCTAGAGGGTCCCAGCTGTTGATTGAGCCCCTCTGAGCCCCTCGCCCTGTCCCTGGCTCTGGGCTGAGGTCCTTTCAGGCCAGCCTGGGATGCACTGGCAAGATGGAGCAATCGATAACTTGGCTGTGGACAGAGATTAACCTTTCACCACCACCCCACGCACAGGCATCCATGGCCTCCATAGGCTCTCGTAGGCGAGTAAGATAAATGACCCGCTGGTGACTCAGGTCCGGGAAGGGCCTCATCTATCTTCATTCCCAGCTCCCTTCTGTATCAGGCCGCTCCAGCCTCTGGTTCCCAACCTGCCCACTGGTTCCTGACTCTTATTCCTGCCCTGTGGGTTTCCATGGGCCTCAAGGGTCTGTCACTTGGTTCCTGCAGCTGTGTGCTGTTCCCTTGGACACCCCGCTGTGGACCTGTGGGTCTGTTCCCTGTGTCTCTCTGTGTGTGTGTGTCTGGGTCAAGGGAACACTTGTGTTTCTTTTTGCCTGCCTCCACTGCATGCAGACAGGAGTGGGAACATCTGCTGGCCAGACATCAACAGGGGCCTCTCCAAGTGTTCACGGGCAAGAGGGAGTCACATGTAGCTCAGGACGTCCACGGGTTCTGTGGCAGACACACAACACATGCAGACACATGGCCCTCTGAGTCTCTGCAGAAAATCTATTCCTTCTACGGCATGAGCTGGACTCTCCTAAGAGTCCCAGGTTCTGGCAGACATCATGAGACTTCAATGGTGTAGCCTCTGGATTTACCCAGGCTGGAGGGTGGCTCGGGCAGGGGTGGAAGGCTCCAATGAAGTTGCCATGGCTTGCTTCCTGCCTGCTCTCTCTTAAAGGTTACTTAGCTCCTAGCTCTTGTGTTTCTGATGTATTCCTATTGATACAAGTCACCTTAATGCATAGATCAATTCTATGTAATACAAGTACCTATTTTTTCTGATTCTCCCTGATTTCTCTGAGTTGCTGACATAAAAATATATTCTAATTTTTGCCACATTGCATTACATATTATTCAACTCACTAATCAGTTAATTGCATTTTCTACACACTTTTATCCATCCATCCATCTGCTCTCCAACCAATTCCATCTACTATTTTACCCATATATTCATCTGTCCACCCACGCACCCACCCACCCATCATCCTTCCGGTCAACAGATGGCCCCTGGCCCCTGGGCACCTCCTGGCTGTGGGCCCTATTGTTTATGCCGAGGTGAGGGCAGAGCCAAGGTCTAGTGTGGAACATCTAATGGACAGCACCTTAGCCCTCTCCTCAAACCAGGTAGACATTTCATGAAGCTGTCCCCAGCCCCCACCACAGCCCACCTCAGCCTACAGCTATGCAGCCCCTCCCTTTTTGGTCTCCACACCAGCACATCACAGATACCGTCCTCCTTCTCCAGGAAGCCCTCTGACCACCCCAGCCCATGCTGAGCTCTTTGTTCTCCGTTCTTAGTCTCCTTCCTTCACTGCCATCCCTAGAAAACCACCCCAGCTCTTCAGTAAGCACTGGCCCTCGCATGGTAACTCGGTCCAGCCAGCTTCTCAGCTTTATCTCATCACGTTTTCAAGACTCCGCGAATCAACTTACTACATGCCAAGAGCAATACTGAGTGCCGCGGAGGGGGAAGTTGAGGGGAGACATCGGGGCAGGGGGATGTGGGAAGGTATTCCATCTTTCCTGGCATCCCAGAGAGGCCTGGGCAGATGGCAGACAAGCTGGGAACTGAAAACGAGACCTTGCTGGCCAGTGACAGTGGGGAGTGAGTCTTAGTCAGAGATGATGGGGAGTGAGTTCCAGGCAGAGACAGGCTGTGAGAGAATGGCCTGGGGTGGGGCCCTGCCTGGCAGCTAGCGTGGCTGCAGTGATGCTTGGGGGTCAAGAGACAAGCCACAGCAGAAAGTCAACACTTGGGAATTAAAGCAGGAAACTCCACCTCCTACCGGTAACTCCTCTGCCTGCCACAGGACCTTCCCATCCTACCCAGGATGTTCTTAGTGGGCTCTGCGATCACTGCTTGGGAGAGGGTACTGGCATGAGGATGAGGCAAGCCCTCGGAAAAAGCATCTCCTGAGCGGTTCTCTGCTGTACCAGCTGCCGTCTTTCCTGACACTCCAATTCTGACCTTTACGGCTCGTCCTCCTGGGCACTTTTATTCCTAAGAGGAACCAGCTTTGTCCCCACAGGATCTGTAGAGGTAGGTACTGGGTCTGGTCAAAGCCTGGGCCCGGCTGGTGGTGGCATGCACCCGGCCACCGCAGCACCTCTGGCTGCTGGTCTGGGTATTGTAGTCCCCACCCTCCTGCGTCACGTCCGGTGCTCGCACCATCCCAGGTGCTATTCCACACACTGCATGACATATCTTATGTAGCAGCTTTTACAAGCAGGTAAGATCGTTACAGTCCATCTTACAGACTGCGGCACACACTGAGGCGCAGGAAGCTACATTACTTTCCCCTGCCACAGAGTCAGCAGGGTGGTGATGGGACTGGCACTGGCACAGCTGGCTTCAGCAGCCTCCTCATAGCCCTGGGCCTGTGAGAGGAAGAAACGTACTGCCAGGCTGCAGGTGAGTGCAATGGGGTCTGCGCTCCGGAAGTCCTGGGTGGCCATCCACATGGGGTCTGGAGCCTGTGGCTCCAGGATCTGGCAGCAACTGCTGAGGCAGGGCCCCCAGGCAGCAGCAAGAGTCCTGAGCCCACTAGTCCTCGGAAGACTCCACAAGACCGAGAACAGCATCCCTGTCACAGGTGGAAAACCGAGGCCCCCAGGGGCTCAGCTCATTTGCCCCATGACACCTACAGCCCATGCCCTGACCACCACCAGCACCCAAGGCCCAGCTCCCTACTTCTTAGCTTCCAAGGTGTGAGTCCTTAAGAACTGCGGAGGCGGAGCACTTGCTAAGCCCCTGTGCATGGAAGCAGCTCTGCCTCAAACATTCACTGTCTACGTGTGGGCAGAGGCAGGCAGCCCGATCAGTAGGCCAGGTGCCTCAGCTCATCTCCCCAAGCTGGCTTCTTGCTGTCTTGAAGTCCAGGCTGGAGAGGAAGTCCTAGGCCTCGGGCGCACCCTCTGCCCTGCCCCATCCTGGTCTGGAGCAGCCTTCCTGAGGCTGGGCCCCAGGCCGTTGTCCTTCCACTCTGCCCAGCTTGCAGCTGCCTGTACTACACATGTAAATTCACTCCAGCACTCACCAGGAACATGCATTGTACCCCACGTGCTTCTGTAGAAACTGGTGATTGTTGCTAGGGAGCACCTCACAAAGGAACTGGGGAATCCCCAGGAGCCTGGCTACTGACCTGCTTCACTTGCCCTTGGAAGATTGGTCCTCACTGGGTACCTTGGAGTTGTCCCTTCTGATTGGCATTTGCTAGGGAAGCAAAGCCTCCAGGCCCAAATCCTGAGTTCTGCTACATGTAGGGTCCACTACAGAGGTCATCAGACAACACATCTGCCTGCTTGCATCTAATTGGCCCAGGATCCAGCATGTGCACAGCAAGGCAGCTGGGTTCTGGCTACAAGCACAGATCCCCAGGGGCAGGCTGGGGCCCGTACCTGCCTTTTGAACAGAGGAAGCTGGGATGTCCCTGGGAGGCACACTGAGTTGGAGCCACCATCCCTGGAAGGCTGAGCTCAGGCTTTCCCTACACAGGCCTAATGTGCCACATCCTATAGGTGCCCAGTCTGCATTCCCTGGGCTGGTGTTCACCCTCCGAGGACAGTACCCAGCCTGAGGCTCCCTCTTGTGTCACAGGAGATAGCTCATGCATGAACATGATGGCCTGGACATATAGGGAATGAATGTTCTGTGGGTGAATCCCGCTGCTGAGGCAAAGGGAAGGTAAGTACATCGGAGTCCCCATGTTCAAGGAGACAATTCTAAGATGTTGAACATGGCTCCTTAGAGGGACCATGGTGAGATGAGGTCTGGCTGTCCTGGTAGCAACCTGCTCATTGCCTCCCGCTGTCTGGACTTTATCCTTTTCCGCCTCCCATCCATCCCCCGTTTCTGAGCATCCTAGAACCATCATCACCTACGGGAATGACTGGCGTCGAGTCTTGGCTTCCTGATCCAGTATGCATTTTCACAGTGTCAGGCAGCTTGCTTAACCTCTCTGCTTCCTCATCTGTGCAGCAGGGGTGGCCACACAGCTCCCCTTGAGGAGAGCACGCAGTAACACACGAGTCCCAGGGCTGGCCCAATGAATGCCAAGCCCCTTTCCTGTGACAGCCACCAGCGAGAAACTAGGCTTTCCACAAACTCTGCTACTCTGGGTTCCAGGCACCCAGAAATGAGTGTCGTTTAGCAGCAGAAACACAGTGGCAGAAACGACAGAGGAGGGCAGGGAAGGCGGGATGCCGAGAGAGCAGAGCAGCAGGCAGGGATTGGGTGGCCAGGTGGGGGGCCTACCCTTGAGTGGCCCCAGCTCTGAGCGGTGGCCTCCAGCAAGCTGATTCATCTCTCAGTTTCTTCATCTGTAAAATCAAGAAGTGTCACCCCTACTTCTTTCATGCTTCAAGGACAAGGACAGGGCTTGTTGAAAGACTCGGCTTAGAACCTAGAAGTTGCAGGTGGGGCAAATGGCTGGGTCCAAGTGGAAGGTGGGTGTGGAGTCAGGTGTGTGTGTGAGGAGCGGGGGTGGGGGGTGCCCACCGCAAGCTCCGTTCCCACATCTCGCCTCCCTGCCCTGCTCCTGCCATCCCCTGCCTTGGCTGCCTCCTCACGACCTGCCCCATGCCCTACGGCAGGGGTGCACTCCCACCACAACTGGTCTCCATTCGGGACGCCCTTCTTTGGTGGGTCCCAGTGTCAGCGAAAGCCCTGTTCTTCCGCCATGGGTGCTGGAAGCTGCAGGGGAGGGAATGGACCTTATGGGCTTCCATTCACAAGAGGGTGAGTGATTCACTGCAGCTGGGAGTCCAAGGACAGTCCTCCCCCAGCTCGTGGCTGGCAAGGACCAGCTTCTGCCTTGGAGGGAGGGAGCGGAAACCCTGAGAGCAGACTGCAGGCTGCGGGTTAAAGCCCTTCCCAGGCATCACCCATCCACTCACACACAACAGGGACAACCCGGAAGTCACAGGAAGGAGGGAAGCAAGGAGACAGAAGAGAAAAACAGTCCTTGTCTCCACAGTAGTCAAAAGATGGACTCATAGGCACCTGCTGTGTGCCCAGTTCCCAAAAAGGCGCTGTGGCCCTTTAAGGAAGCCAGTACAGGCTGGAACGTGAAATTACCGAGCCCGAAATAAGTCTTACGTAAATGCCAATTTCTTATGGTTTTTTTTTTTTGTATTTTTTAAAGGTATAATATATAATGGGCTCTTTTTCAAGAATGCAGCTACTTAAATTCTAGCTTAATTAAAGCTCGTTGTGGATTAAAGACTCGGTGCCAATTATACCTTAGATGCAAATGCACTCGGCAAAGGGCGGGGAGATGGACAAGGAACAATTGCTCATTACGGAGCTGGCGGGAATCCGCCACTCCGGCTGGCGGGGGCGGGGCCAGAGGCGCCCGGGGGCAGACAGGTACAAAGATCTGGGAGCAAGAGGCCCGCGCCCTTCTCCTGTCTGCAGCGCCTGCTCACCTGGCTGTCACAGCACCTAGCAATGGGACATCAGGTGAGGGAATGCACTAGAACCCCACTTGTGAGACCATCGCATCAATGGAGGAAGCCGTGGGTGTGTGGGAGGCCGGGCAGCGCGGGTAGAGCAGCATGCAAGGGGGCACACGAGAGGCGGAGCGGTCTGCTCAGGCTGCATCATTCCCTCAGTGGGCCCTCTGCTCTCCCGGTACCCACCCCATTCCAGCCCCTGTGAAGAACCCACCAGGAGTACGAGGATGACAGGCTCTTGGTACCTACCAGGAGCACAAGGATGATAGGGCCCTGGTAGATATAGTCCACGAGGTCACCAGGCTCCTTGCCAAACCAGCACCTGCAAAGACAGGGTGGCTACAGGTGGACTGCTGAGCTGCACCCAGAGGATAGCCCACCCAATGTGGCACCGGGCTTCTCTGGTTCCATCCTTCCTAAGCCCCATTCCCTCTCAGGAAGCCCCAGCCTGCAGATCACCCTGGAGGCGCTCTGGACTGTCCTTTGCTCCATACATCGGGTCTGGTGTCCCCCGCTGTACTGAAGGTGGCCTGAGCTGTCCGGATCCCTGCTGCATTACAGACTGTGGGGTATGCAGAACCGGGCCAACAGGAGGCATGGGACTGAAGGGAGAGCTGGCCACACTGGCAGGGCCCTAACTGCCACCTGTTCCCACGTTGCCTGCAGCAAGCAGCGGACGTGAGGTGGGGCCTTCCGCCTCCTCACCCTGGTCTTTCAGTCTCTGAGCTGAGGTGCACACTGGACCCTGCAAAAGGGAGCCACTGCCTGGCAGCTGGATGCTTGGTTTATCCTCCAGGATGCTGGCAGGCAAGAAGCTTTAAGGTCCACGGGCGGGGCTGGACTGTGTCTAAATCTGGCTTTGCCAGGAACTACTGGCCTCAGGGAGGTTCCATCAACTTTGGGAAACTGTTATGTCCGCAGAAATCATCTAGCACACACCAGCCTCGGGCAGGAATCTCGCCTGCTGCCTCCTAGCACCCAAGGTTTTGGCCTGTGCTTGAATACTCCCTTTGACAGGACGCTCACTACCTACCAAGGCAGCCCAACAGGAGGGCTCCTGAAACTCCACCCGCTTCCTGCCCTCACACCTAAGTCCATGTGCTCTCTTCAGCCTCTGCGGCCCCTTGGAGAGCCTTATACAAGAGACCAATATTCCCCAGTCCACCTTCTCTCAGCTGCGGCATCTGCCTCCCTGATTGCCAGTGGCTGGCCCGTGGCTTAGCATAGCAGTCTCTGGCACAGGGACACTCTAGGGTGGGACGCTGCGTCCAGGCAGAGAGTGGAATACCCACAAGTAAGCTCTCGCTGGGCTCCCACCTCAGGCACTCAGACAGGGAGCCTGAGGCCTCAGCCTCTTCCACATGTCTTTGGCCAGACCCGCCATCTCCGTGTCCACGGAGAAGGACATACACGAGAGCACAGGGTCTTGCCTGAGGAACATTTAAGGGAACCATGGTCCTCAAGTGGATCCAATCAACAAAGCTGCCTTGAGACCTATCATGTGAGTATTTCTGGGTATGGGGGTATTTTTCAGTTTAAGGATAACAGTAAAGTACATACATACAGGTCAGGCTACAGCTTCCACCCTGTGGTCTGGCCAGAGACCAAGGCCAACCCTTCCCACCCTGTAGCCCTCTGCGACTTGCCACACTTACTGTTCATTCTCATAGTAGAGTTTGCCAACAGCCCAGGCAATGATGATGGGGCAGGGAATGCCTGAAAGGACAGAGGTGAGCTGTAGGGGGCAGACAGCGAGACGAGGACCTTCTTGTAGAATTCAGGGGCCTGGGATCTCATCTCTGCTCTCTGGCGGCAGAGCATCTGTCCCAGGGGTGCCTGGTCCCTGGCTGTTCCCCCCAGCTCTCAGCTGTCCTCCTGAGCAGGGGATGTCAGTATGAGCTGTGAGGTTTTGTGACAAAGAAGTAGAATCAGCCAGTATGATGCCAGAGACAAGGGTCTTTGGCTTAGTCACTGGGACGGGGGAGGAAGGCTGTGTATGAACTGGATGACCCTCTGCAGGGCCTCTTCACCCCTTCCCGGCCCTCCTGGAGGAAGTGGCTGGATCCTGGGGCTGTGGGGCTTGGGGTGGCAGGAAGGGCTGTGCTCTAGTCCTTGCACCCAAGTCGAAGGGGGATGACCTCATCAACTCTGCCCCTCCCCCTGAGACCCTGTGGCCCCCAGGACCCTCACACCATCCAACAAAGAGGAAGAGCCATTTGCGTAGACGCTCGGTGGAGTAGGTCATGACGATGGCTGTGTGCAGGTAGCAGCCCTCCACAAACATCCAGAAGAAGTTGGTGACCACGAAGTAGTTGAAGACAGCAGTGATACAGCGGCACCAGACCTGCACACAGAGCAGGGACATCAGTACCCGCAGGCCAATCTCCCCTTGCGGCAGGGAGGCTCACAGGGGGTTCCTGAACAGCTCTGACACTCTTTGGAATAGAGTTAAGGGGCCATGCTCCTCTAACTCCAGTATGCTTTAACCTCTAACAACCCTTCAACATTTCTCTTTTTGAAGCTGGTTCTGAGCATTCTGTAAGAAGCTGGGACTGAACTATATCCTGTTATGTTCTCATTGTCACGTCCAGAGTCAGGCTGGTTTCCACGAAGACATGGGGTATGAGCTTTCATTTGGAAAAAAACAGAAACAAAGTGAGTAAGGAGGTCATGTGAGGATAAGGTGGGGCTGTAGCCAAGGACAGGGATTCTGGATAGTGGGCACCCAGGGTGGAGCTCTCAGGTGGGCCAGGAAGTGAGAGAGGGACACCTACCCTGGGCGGGAGGGGCCCAACTGGCAGCTTGCATTGAGTGAGGGAAGGAAGAAGAAACATTGCCACAGCTTCATCCTGGGAACGCTCAGGCCTTGCCTGAGTCTCCACACCGGGACTTGTTGCTGCTTCCCTTGACTTCTGTCCTCAGTGGGGTGAGTAGCTCTCCAGCCTCTGCCAGGTGCTTCCACCACTGCAGACTGTGTGTGACCTTCTGAAACTGTGAGCTAAATAAATCTTTTCTCCCTTAAGTAGTGATGTTGGGTATTCTGTCACAGAAACAAGAAAGTAACTAAGACACTATACCTCTCTCAGCATTGTGGGGCAGTGGAAGGAAAGATGGCACAGGCAGGCACCAAGATGTATGCTCTGTGGCTGTTCTTGGGGCTGCTTCATGACCTGCTTCCTCAGCAAAAGACAATTTGTCCCTATCTCTCTGAGCAAGGTGGTTCTTCTTTGCACCTTGCTTGGGACGTGGGGAGGGATAGAGCCTGCCCAGCGTGGCACAGGAAGACCAGGGTCCTTTAGGTCTGAGCTTTGCAACAACTCTTACTTGGTTACCTTCCTCCTGCCTTTGTCCCCAGGGCACACTGGAACCATGGCTGGGAAGTAGAGAATGGGGAAGGGGCAGGGTCTGATGCAAGCCAGCTCAGCGTCTAGGGAGCCCTGGACACCCACCTTGCTGTCTAGTTGACACCCCGGTCCCCTGGGTAATCCCAGGCAGTGCTGCCACTGCTCAGAGTCTCTGCTCCATGGCCCCAGCCCTGAACCTGGGCACACGTGGCTGACTGGTGGTGTTCCAGAAAGTTGTGCAGAGCTGGGAGGCTAAAGATTCTCCCTAGCCCTACCCTTTGTCCAAGCTATGCCCTGTCTCATTAATACTAACCAATACTGGGCTGGAAGGCACCCAACATCTGACAACACTTGTCTGGTCCTGAGGTAGGCGGGTCATGGGCCAAATCAGAGTAGGTGTGTGCTCAGGCACAGGCCAAGCAAAGAAAACATTCCAAGAAATCTCCGAGATACCACTGTGCCAAAGAGCTGTGCTGGCTCCATTCTAGTCTACAGCTTGCAATAACTTGACCCACAGTACAAAAGCAGTTGGCATAAATCCAAGGTAAATGTCTAACACGGGGAAAGCCCATGATGTGGAGGTGTCACTACTTTATGTGACCTTGGTGGGTCACTCGCCCTCCTGGAGCCTCACTTTCCATGTCTGTGTAATGGGGGTACTGATTCTGACCATTCTCTCATTGGAATGAGTAAAGCAAAGCTCAAGAGAGGTTAGTCCCAGTCTCTTTTTCTCTAAGGAACTTGGTCTTGAAATTTGAGGGGAGTCATGGGGTGAGCCCTCCAGTCAGGTATGATCACCCTGGAAGTTCTTCCCCTGCCTCCACAGCTCTGGGGAGACGACATCTGGGAGTGGTACTGAGTACTGAGTATCGAGCAGAGAGTTGGCCCTGCCGCCAGCTAGGAGCTTCCAGCCCAGCCTGAGGGATCCAAGCAGTGACCTCATTGCTCTCATGCACTTCATGGTCAATGAGCTGCAGCAGGAACCACATGATGTTTCGCAGGATGAAGGTGGTGATGAGGTTCCAGTGGATCACGTTTCGAAGGCACCGGATGCTCCTGTGGGGACCAGGTCAGGAGTCAGGCAGGTTAGCCCAAGTCAGCTGGCTAAGATTGGTCTTTCTGAGGTCAGAGCTCAGGCAAGGGAGAGGGTGAGATTAAGTAGAGATTCAGGCTGAGGCAAGGGCAGGCTTGCATGGGAGTCTCCCAACCACCCTTTCGTGGTGGTCACCCATATTCTGGGGCCAGTGTCTGGGCACCTGGTCCAACCCTCCTCTCTCCACTGATCTGGGTCCCCTGAGAGAAGGTGAGATGGAGATGAGCAGAGCAGGGTTGGAGGCAACTCACCTCAGGGCCAGGAAAAGCAGGAAGGCAGCCACCAGTGCCACCACGGAAACGCAGTGACCCAGGTAGTTGACCACAAGGGCAATGCGGTAGTGCAGGTCATACTTCCTCTGCTGGGCAGACAGACAGGTATAAGTATAGCTACCCAGGGTGGCCTGGGCATCCTCGCATGGCCATGCCCAGGTGTCCTGACCTCGGGGGCAGAAGAGGCTCCATGTGTCCCCATCATGCATGGTTCCTACACCTTGCTCCAGTTGGCCTTGGTGGCTCCTGTCATGCATGGCTGTAGTCAGGCACCCAAACATACATTTTGGGGCACATATGGGCAGAGTGTACTCTGAGACATTCCAGAGATGCAGATACAGATTTTTTTTTTAAAGTTCTAGACTTGACTTGACCATGAACTCTATAACTGGGCCTGCTTCCACTCAGATCCACACTGGCTGAGCTACTGAGGGTGAGCTGATTCAAGTCTCTAGGCCTCAATTTTGACATCTGTATAGGAGGGCAAACCTGTTCTCCCGCCTCAGAAACAGCAATCAGCGGGCAACTTGGAGGTACACTGGGATTAGTTTGCCATAGGCTCAGCAATTAGGGGGTACGGTGTTAGCAGAGCACTCAATAACACTATTCAAATGGAATAAAATCTCACTTCCTGTGACTGCTAAGTGCTGCTGACTCTGAACAGGCTTCCAGCTCCTGAGCAAGTGCCAGAGCAGGGGTGGCGAGGCTGCAGCAGGGCTCAGCTTCCCAAGGGGCTGCACCTGTTTCCACACGGAGCCAGAGTCCGCGTGCCCAGAGTGGGATGGAGGGACGGAGGACACAGGAGGAGGAAGGTGTGTAGCACACTGTCTTTAGATATCAGGGAGCACTGGTTCCACAGTTGTTCCCTTTTGCATCCCTTACCCCTGTGGCTGTGCCCTCCACCAGCTTGGCGTCTTCTGGAGGTGTGGCTCTCACCTCAGCAGCACTGAGTGTAGGGCAGGGCTCCAGGGACAGAGCAGGAGGTGTGGGATGGAGCAGCTGGGCACACAGGGCTGACCTGGTCACCCTCAGAACCCTCTGCTCAGCCTGAGTCCCAATGCCTACGTGAGGCCCAGGGTTGGGGCATGTGAGACCACTAACCTTGTCATCTAAAATGGGCTCGCACTGGGAGTAGTTGATCCTTGAGGCCCACGTCCCATTCTCCAAGCATTCTCGGTAGGCATTCCCTAGAGAAAATGCCAACCGCCAAGAGTCAAGCCACTGCCCTTCCTTAAGAGCCCTCCATGGCTCCCTAGTGCCCACCAGATGAGGTTCATACTCCTCAGCTCCCTGGTCAGAAATACAATGCCTGTTTGAAAGTTTACATGAAAGTGACTGGTATGAAAATTGTACAAAAGCCTTGTCTGACATTGTAGCTAAAAGGTATACTGAAACATATTTTAGATACACTCTCTGACTGGCTCTTTGTACACTCTCTTTCATTCTATTCCTTTGCTACAAAACTGCACCCAGTTGTGATCACTGGACTGTGGCTAAAAATTTACTGCTTTTAGCACAACAAAGAATTGCCATCCTCGCCTCCACCAGTTTACAGTCATAAGCTTCACGTTTCTCTTCACCAGTATCGGCAGCTGCATTTTCACACCAGCTACCAATTGCATCGGCATCCGCGTTCTTACACACGGCAGGTCTGCTTCTTCCTGTGTCCAGGCCTCAGGATGACCCTGTGATGTAGGTGCTGTTACGACGTTAACCATTTGACAGGTCAGAAATCTGAGGCAAAGCGATTTGACGGCCTGCCGAGGATGCAAGGGTGATGAGAGGAGTTAAGCCCAGGAGTTCTGGTTCCAGGCCTGATGGTCTTGACATCTGGTCCATCAAGTAATGGCAAAGAGGGATGAGGGAAATTTAGGGACACAGGAACAGAAATGTGTGCTCCTGCCCTCGGACTCCTGCTGCCTGGGAGACCCTGGGCAGGCTCTAGGTATTTAAGAACCTGCATATTCTATATTAAGGCTGGACTGTGACCGGTGAGAAGACATCGTGGAGCAGCACAGCCTGACGACAGAAGTGCAGGTCTCCTCAAAGGGAAATGAGCAAAGAGCGGCGGACATGTGTGCACTTGCTTCTCCCTCTTTCCTAGGCCTAGCTCTGAGGCCGTCCCCCTCCAGGCTGCCCACCCTCCCCTCCAGGAGGGACCCTTCCCAAGGAGAACAACCAGAGTCCTCTGCTCTGTGTGCATGCCTCCCATCTCCCCTACTTGATGACAAGACTCTGAATGATCCATTGTTGGGGGTGACTTGTGAATTCTCTTCCCCAGCTAATGGGCAGTTGCTTGTGGAGTTTGCTTTTTGGCTTAAGTTAGACATACAATATAAAGCTAATTAAAACAAATGTCTTGCAGAGCAAAGAGATGTGGAACTGGAGGGGGAACCTTAGATTGTTTTTGGAAGCATGAGTTCTAAAATAATTAAGTTACTTAAAAAATCTCTTCCGTCCAGCTGATGATGACTTAGAAGCAATGAAATTATTGAAGAGCACTTGCCGAAGAGCAAAAAACAATGCGGGAGATTCTATTAGCTTAATTATTCTTTAATTTGGTGCTCTGAGCACATTGATTTTTCAAGTTTGGGGTTGGCACTGGCCTCTAAGATCCATGGGCATGAGATGTGTCCCTGGAAAGGTCCAGTGATCATCTGGGGACTGTCTTGTCTCATGCTGACTCTCAACCACAAGAATAGGAGTCCTGCCCCTTGTTCCCAACTCCTGAGGGGTTCCTCAGGGAACTTTCAGCCATTGAATGCCTGGGACCATCTTCTTCATTGATATTCATGCCCCTGAGAGGGTGGGGCTACCCTAACATGAATGAAAGAGCAAAGGTATCTTGGGGAGCAGGTCCTCAGCAGTACACATAATATCCTTCTGGTGCATGTTTAAAGCCCCTCTGAACAGCCATATGTGATGTGAGACACATTCTGGTCCTGGTTATGGCTCAAAGGAAGGAAAACATTACCTTCTTGGAAAATGTCCACAGATGTTTTCTAGTTTCTCACTAGTTCAGGGCTAGTCTCCTTTTTCCTACAGAGCCTCCTTGATTGCTTCCTTCCGGTCTCTCTTTCCTCCCAGACCTGAGGGCCCGAGCCTTGCACTTTGGCCAGCACTGAGCTGTCCAGGTTCATGGATCTGATGTCTCTAATAAGGTGGAACTCCCTATGGCAAGGCTCAAAATGTCCTTTTCCCCAGTATGACATCTTATGGTGGCTCTCCTCATGGGCAGACATGTGGATGACAGTGGTCCAGACAGAGATGCTGCAAACGGGGAACCTTCCTAGTCCTCATACCAATGTCCCCAAAGTCCCAGGTTCCGTGGACTTTGTCTCCCCCCATCATTTTCCTGGAATGTGCCCCCTCCCATTTCTCCTTCAGTGCTCTCTCCAGTCCTCGCCCCTGCTTTTAGCACAGCATCCTCCTCTCTCACCCCCCTGCTTCTCCCGCCATGCACATTCCTATTTAACAACCATCAACGCCTCTTTACTGATCTTGAGAATAAAATCTCAATTTCTTGGCATGATGCTCAAGTCATGATGGCTGGCCCAAGGTCTACTGCTCCACAAGCAGTTGGTAAATTCACTAAAAAGTCTAGCACATACCTAGCTCTGTCCCTTGAAATACCTTTCTCATGCTCACAGGCAGATGCCTACCTGTCCTTTAAGCTCCAGTTCAAATGTCACCTCCTCCTGGGGCCTTTGCTAACAAGTCAGGTCTGAAGCAACCCTCCTTTTTCCTCTAAGCTTTTCCTCTACATAATACCTTCTCTTGAAATAGGCTTTCACACTCTATTTCTCTTGAACTACAGTAAGACACATATTTTTGTATCACAATCCAACACACACGTAGGCAGATGCACACACACACACACACACACACACACACACACACACACACACACACAAATCCAGTTTCATAAAGCAAAATTTATCTTGACAACAGCTATAATATTTTCTCTCTATTCTGTTCCAATGTATTCTATGCACTTCATATACAAATGCTGGTCGTGACTCACTAAATTGATTTCACAGTCCACTTATTCTCCCACAATCTATAGTCTGAAAAACAAAAATCTATTTTAGAGCATTTGTCGTAATTCACTATGGACTTTGTCTCTTTGGGCATAATCCTTTTCTTTCCTACTAGACTTGTGCTCCCTAGGGATAGAGGAGTAGGCAGAGACCATACTGGAGTCACTGAATCCTCTCTCAGAAGTGAGCCGGTGAATATACGTGGGCTGAAGGCAATGGATTTGGACCTGCTGAACCCCGGAAAGCAGGGTGTGGGGTGTGAGATGTCGGGTTGGGAGAGGCATCCCTATGGGGACCTGGCCCTTCCTGGGTATGAAGTACTAGAAGATTCAAAGACAGATATGTCCACTCTTTGAGGGAGCAGTCCCCTGCAGCTAATGAGGGCAATGAGCCCTCAGGCACAGCTTTGGATAGAAGAAAATAAGGGTCCCCACCTCCTAGGAACCACAGGAGGATGGGCATATGGCCAGGCCAGAATCATAGGGCTGGATACAGTGAGTTCGGTGCCTGTTACCAGAGCAACACAGGTGCCCCTGCCGAGGATCGATGCCAGTGGTGTGTTGTGTGGCCTGCCAGGGACATTAGGGTCTGTTTCATGCAAGCAGGGTCTTCTGCGGGACTCTGTAGTTTAGGGAGCATAGTCTCTATCCCCAGAGTGACCCTGGCCTGTTGCAAACCCCTGAAGCCTGGGCTTTTCCTCATTCAGGCACTAGCACTTATCATGATTTCTGGTTCAGGCAGTCAGTCACCTGGGGAGTCTACAGTGCTATCTAGCTGTGATTTGCTCCAGCTAGCACGTGACCATGGCTAGTCCCTTTCCCTTTGACCTCAGTTTCTTCTATATGAAAAAAATGATGTAAATTTGTTCGCAAGGGAGATATTGGTATCTCTGGTGAGGCAATTATTTGTTGTGTAGGACTTCCCAATACACCAAATGCCAATAAATCCCCCAGCCATTGTGACAACTTCAAAAATCTGTACGTAACTTTCAAATGTTCCCTAAGTTGGCACCTCCACCTCTGATAATGTAACTGGAGGCATGGACCATGACCCTCAGAGACTGTGAGGGACCATCTTTGGTGGGGCTACCAGAGAAAGAATGCAAGAGACAGGTTTAGAAGAGAGAAGAGTGAATGAGGCTATGCAGAGCAATAGAAATCTGAAGGAAAAAAAGGACAAGGTGAGGACAGAGAGGAAAGGGCGGCCAGAAGCACTGTTTACGAAGGAATGAAGTCAGCGCGCAGGCCCAGAATGTTCAGCACCATGGACAGCAAAGGCTCCATGGGCCTCTGTCCTTCATCTCCACAGACATAAGACCTTGGAGAGCTCCTAAAAACTAGGTCCCTGCCCGCCACCCCTAACCTTGTATTCAGGTCATTGTTCTGGGCCCAGTTTAAAGAGGTACAGCTGATTTGCACCTTTCTTAATTAAGGCCCAGAGTCAGCCCCAGTTTCTCCAGTGGCTTCCTGACTGTTTCGGACCCTTTCAGGTTTCTGCCTGGCTCAAGCTGGACTGGGATTGTTCTCTTTTTGACCTCTGTAAATAAATCATGCTTCTCCGTCCGGCCCAGAGGTTACCCAGAGTAGGACTTGACTTTCCTCTGCATAGCAAGGATGAGATTTCCTAGGCTGAGATTTCCTAAACATTGCCCTCTTCAGTGGCTCTTCTTTCTTTCTTTCTTTTTCTTTCTTTCTTTCTTTTCCTTTCTTCCTTCTTTAAGACAGGGTCTCATTATGTAGTCCAGGCTGGTACTGAAATATGTAATCCAGGATGGTCTCAAACTCTCAGCAATTCTACTGCCTCAGCCTCCCAGGTGCTGGAATTACAGCCATGGGTCACCACGCCTGGCTTATGTGGCGCAGTGGACTCAAATCCAGGGCCTAGTACTTGTTAGGGCCCCAGCCCTCCTCTAGCCCTTTCTTAGGCACTGCACAGAGCTGAGCACACATGGTCCTTAGGATGGACCAATGACAGACTATCCTGACGGACCTCAGGATGCTGTTGCTTAGGTTACTGGGGGATTCAATGAACGTAAGAGGTTCAGAACAGACCAAGAAGTCAGTGTGTCACCTTGGACACGCAGCCTTCACTAAGCTTCCCAACAAGGACAATACAATAAAAAATACATGCAGGAGGCATCCAAGTTTCTCTCACACATTCCTTCTACTAGGCCAACTACTACCAGAACCTCAGCCACTACAGTCAAATCCCAGCTGGGGAAAGTGAGTCTCACAAACAGCAAGCACCCACAGATTCTAAGCACAGAAGCCTGGTCGTTTCAAGGAAAGCACTTTGGAAACTGAGTGAGAGGGTTTTTCCTTGGGGATTTAAGAAAGGAAGGCGACTTCCTTGTTTGATCTGATGGGGCCCAAGAGGGAAAGTGAGACCTCTAGGGTCAGGACAGGAGCTCTCTCCTGTTACACACTTCCTCCTAGGATGCCCTTGAGTCAGTGTCTCTGAAAGGGAGGAGGTTCTTCTTGCTACTGAGTTCCAGGAAGTATAGCCGGCCATGCCACTTCTGCAGGGTCTTGGCCACTTAGTGTCCATGTAACCCGAAGAGGATGCCTTAATCTCAGTCCTCTTACTGCCTGGACTTGGACCACTCCACATCTAGTCATGTCTTTCTCATCTGGCTTAATGCCTTGCTAGGAAATCTTTGGCCGTGACTTTGAGTCGGTTTTCTCACCTTTGGTGGGAAAAAACCTTCCAGCTAAATCTTTCCTCCTAGCCCACCACTCCCTGTAATGGGCAATAATGCTGTGAGGAATGACTAATTGCGTTCACCTCCATCTATAAGACCACTGGGAGGAGAAGTGTTGCCAGTGTGTAGTCACGGTGCTAATGGAACATTCCTCTGAGCTTCCCGAGTGAGGTGTGTTTCCCTGAGTTAACATTCCTGCACAGCCCTGACGCTTTTACAGATGGCTCAGAACTGATCAGCTCTGGGGCCTGCCTTGCACATCTGTCTTAATAACACATTGGTGGTGAGGGATCAGGTAACCAGGTATGCTCACCCAATTTCAGGCGCTGCTGTGTTAAAAGACTGGGAGTCCACCATTGCCAAACCCAGATATTGAATGGGAAAGGTCATCTGCCTTTGACATCCAGGGTAGGGAAACTAGTACCATGATGCTGTGGGGCATGACTAATTGCTTTTACCCCCACCTACTAGACTACTGGGAGAGGTATGATCGTGTTGGCCACCCAGACACCCCACAGCAGCCTGGCTACGAGGCCCTCTGTACTCGGCATCCAGCCATGTACTTCCCTGCCACCTCCAGGGGGAGAAAATGACTGGCCCACAGTGAAACAGTGCCATTCTCACTGTGCTAATGGTGGTACTCTGCCATCACTGAGTAGGCATGGTGGGGTAATAGTCCATGCTCACAGGAGACAGTGGGGAAAAAAGAGCTATAGACACACTAAGTTGCTCAATGGAGACCATCCTGAAGAGGGTGAGTGGATTCCACTCAGTGTATGAGGTCACTGCCACCCGTGGTGGAGCCCAGTGCATCAGGCTCCACCCTGTCTGGCCCCAGCTGGGCAGGGCTCCTTCCTGCCCTGCTGTTCCTAGCAACATTCAGTGGGCCTGTCACCATGACACCAGCCTGTGGTGGGAGGCAGGGAGAAGGCGAGCAGGGACCCCTGGGACATGCTGCCCTGGAACCCAGGAAACGGGGGCAGGGGGGCCTACTTAGCACAGGGAAGCTGAAGCCCAAAGAAAGAAAAACCTGCCTGGAGGTGAGACAGCTAGTGATACAAGCAGAACTATTACAGAATTGGCTCCTGTCCTAGTGCCCCTGTAAAGTAATACAGGGGAAGACATCTCTGGACAGCAGAACTCCAGTTCCCCTGCCACCACCAGCCATATCCTTCCAGGAGCCAAAGGGCTGCCTCTCGAGAAGTCTTGGTGGACTAGATCTTCTCATTCTAAAAAGATGGACTACCTTCTTAAAAGACAACATCTGGAGGCTGGAGGCTGTGGGGCTCCCAGAGAAGGCAGCAGGCCACACCACCCCAGAACAAAGACAGATTTGGGGGGTTCCCATACCCAAGGACATGGTTGCTCCCCTTCCAAGTATTAGACTACCTTCTACTCCCTTCTGCAGTGCCCTCCTGCTGACAGTTCCCGAGCTATCCAGAGGGAACCCTAAGCAATGTGATCTCACCAACTTCTGATGGGCCCACAAAGCGAGTATATTCTTTTTCCATTTCACACAGAAAAGAAAACTAAGAAACTGAAGATAGCTGTCCAGTCCTGTGGCCAGTCATGGCAAAGCCAGGATTCAGCCCCGCCCTCCTGAATCTGGACCCGGGTTCTTCCCATCTTCTCCGAATTCTGCCCACAGTACAGTGGACAAACCAACAGCCTGAATGTGGGGCACAAGGTGTGAGGTGTATGGTCAGCAGGCCCCAGCGACTATACTTGGGCCCAAAGAACCTGAGGAAGGAGAAATCCTCTGGGGAGATCCCCGAGGGCCACTGGCATGGGGTTCTCCTACAGGAGAGCTTTAGAGGTCCAGATTCTGCTGTGGTTGCTAGTGCACAGTGGAGAAGACAGGGAGGATGCTGCAGATTGACCTAACAGAAGGAAGGAGAAGAGAGGAGGGAGAGTTGAAAGTCCCCAGCTGGCCTGGAATTTAGATTTAGCTGACATCCTGAGGATCAAGCAACATCCTTCCAGGACATTCTGGGCCTGTACCCTGTGGCTGTGGGGCAGCAGCTTGCTCTCTCACGCCTGGCATTCACTGCTCCCATGATCCCCTACATCTTTTCCTTCATTCGCCACATCTGACATGTCACTGGCTCAATTTTGCAAGACCCTATTCAACAAAAGGCTCACCCCTTCCATGTGCTCTAGCAGCCTTGTCTGTGCTATTTCACCAAAATACCACCAAGTTCTCTTAAAGTGTCTGTTCATCTGACTCTCATTTTCCAGAACTGGAGCCCTGAAGGGCAGGATGGAGTCTGAAGCACTCGGGCCTTCTGGGTGAAAGGGCAACACACTCGGCACCCAACGAGAGGCGAGGCCAACAGCTACCCAGCTGGAGGGTCTCTGGGAAAGGGAGGGAAGCTCAGGAAGTGAGACTTCTCTGCCACCCAAGCCAGGAGCTCCTGGGCCAGAAGAGGCCTTTCAGGGCCCGTGCCCACTGTGGGGGTCTGGGAAGGTGTCTTTCCCTTTCTGGACCAGTCATTTTCTTCCTTGAGGTGGCAGGGAAGTCGATGGCTAGACACCACATACAGAGGACCTTGCAGCCAGGCTGCGCTGGGGTATCAGACAGCAGGAGGAGTGCCCACTTCCGCTCTCTCCCTTCCTTCCTCACAGAATCCATGACTTCTGTGATGGCCAGGAATGTCCCACCTTCCCCCTCTCCAGCAGGGTATGGTTCTCACACACAGGGTGACTTCTGGCTCTAGAAAAATGAGCAAAGTCAGGTTCAGTGTGATTAGGTCTTAGTGGAGACTGAGAAATCAGACCTGAGTTTCTGCACTGACAGCTTCTGCTTTTTCCACCCAGAGACAGGGCCTAGGGGGACCCTCTCTGAGGCTGGCAGGCTTTTCCCCAAGGGTGTCCTCAAAAACTGTGCTATTCTCACTGCTCTAAGACTGTTGAGACTCTCCAGTCCCCTTAGGAAACCTCCTAGAAATGCTCTAGTACCTATCACATTCTTCTATCTCTGATTGTTGATTTGGGCAAATCTGGTCATTAAGTCACATGAGGCTTCTTGGGGTAGGGCCCAGCCTTCCTTGTCTCCCTTGCCCACTTAGGGTTGAAAGAGAGATTCTTGCCCAAGCAGGCAGACCTGACTGGAGACCCCTCTAGCTGAAGACAACTCAGCTTATGTGTTTCCGTTTTACACAGCCAGCGTTTCGGCATGACTCTAGAATGGGATGAAATGGACTTCCTCTTCCCCTGTCCCAGCAGGTGCTCAGTGCTGTGGGCCCAGCTGATCCCAGCAGCACCTGGCAAGAGCATGAGGTCAAGGAGGCTAAGGCTGAGCCAAACTGTGCTCATGATTCTGCAAGAGGAAAACAGGCCGTGGCCTGGAGGAGGTCAACAGGACGCTCCTCAGTAATCACAAAGGCCACAGACACAGTGGGAGGGATGCCAGCAGGACAGGTGGAAAAAGGAGGGATGGAGTGGAGAGAGACAGCAGATTTGGAGAAAGAGGGAGGGAAGGAGCTCAGGGAGAAGAGATAGGGAGAGATGAAGGCAGGGAGAGATAGAGGTAAGATGGAATGGGAGAGGAAAGGAGAGAGAGACAGAAACAGAAAACAAGAGAAACCAAGAAAGAGAGACATATACACAGAAAGAAACAGAAAAAGTTCATCAGGGGCCAGAGGCAGTAAGACACATGAAGAGACAGAGACATGGAACCAGAGAGAGACACAAACACAGAGAAAGGCTCAAAGGAGTCTGGAATAGGAAAGGCGAGAGGAAAATGGAATTTAAGTGCCTCCCTCCATCCCAACAAACTACTGCTGGGCTATAACCCACATGCCTGTTCCTCAGGAAAGGAACAGGACTTGTCCCAGGCCACTCATTGCACATGGACATTTAGGACTGTGTTGAGCTCCAGCTCTGCGAGCCCTGGGGAGAGGCAGAGTGTGCCTCTCTGCACAGCCCAGAAACGCCAGATCCTGTCCTCTGAAGCTCCCTTGCAGCAAGAGCCTGAGCATGTGACCCCGATCCCTCTATGCACCCACCTGTCTGCTGCACTGCCAGAGGGAAATGGGGGCTGGGGTCCACAAATTGTAGAAAGAGAAAGCCTTTGGGGATGACCTTGACGCTGATGCTGGCAGTAGGGCCTGGCCCACATGGATGCTCAGGCTGGTGGCACTTGCAGGGTCAATTAGGGAAGAAGTGTTCTCTCGTGGGGTCAGCTCTGAATTACAGTCTGGGGGCTCCAAATGTGGTTCTAGAAGCTCCCCAGTAAATATCCTTTTACAGGCTAATAACCTGGCTGCAGAGCTCAGGCTTGAATACTTAGTCAGTTATGAGATAAGTCACTTAAGCTCCCCATGCCTCAGTCTCCTTGTGTGTAAGATGAAGCTCCTAATCTGTCTCTGCCACTGAATGGCTGTAAGGGTTACACGCCGGTGTAGACAGGTGGAGGCTCAGGGTGGTGTGGAGAACAGTGGGGAGCCACGTAACCATGCCTCGGCTCTGCCACTGACAGTGTGTGCGATCTGGCACAAGTCCCTTCCTCCCCTTGGCTCCTGCTGCATCTGCAAATCGTTTCTAGCAGGATCAATCCAGACTCCCACCCACCCTCCTAAGCTTGCTCCCACACAGCCTGAGAACTGCCGGGGATGTCCCCTGGGCTATTCCCACTCAGCCTCTGCTTCTTGGACGTCTCTGACCAGGTGTTCCTGCAGTTCCCCAAGGTCAGCACAGCCTATACTGTGCTCAGCAGCTTCCTGGGCACCTGGTGCTGTCCCTGGCCTCCCACTTTCCCCTCTCCTAAATTGTTAATTCTAGTACCCAAGGACGCTGGCAGCCTCCCCTTTAGCACGTCTTTCCCTTGTGAGGACTGGACGCCCCCAAAGCCGAGCTCCTCCGCCCACAAGCTCACTGAGGCGCCCTCTAGCGCTGATGATGACGCCCTCTGTGTGCTGTGCATCATCAGGCCTCTTTGCCCCTCTCTGCTCTCAGCTGTTTCTTTCTCTCACTCCCTGTGTCCTTAGTCACAAAGCACAGCCTAATTTGGGGTTTCTGCTTGCTCTTTTCAGAGCTGGGACAGCCCTCTACCTTTACACAGTCACCTATGAATCCATCCCAGCCCAGGAGTGCTGCTCAGGGGGCTAAGCTTTCCTTGATCCTCTGGGCTGGAGGCACAGAAACTTCCTTCTGTCCCTATGAGCTCTTTCCAAACTGCATGAACTGAACATGTCATTTCTGAAAGTGGTGTTGCCTGTGTTTAAAAGTGAAGCCGGTGAGGTTCTTGCCTGTGCTGGCACGTACAGGCTGGTTACAAACTTAGACAAATTATTTCCTGACTCTAAGCCTCAGTGTTCTCATCTGCAACGAGGGCAGAATAGCAGTCTGTGTCTGGAAGGCACGGGCAGGCTGGGATTATGCACACAAGGCTTCTTGGCGGCATCTGAACAATGATCAATGTTTGGTTGCTTTGTGGTAGGTTTTTTGTGTTCACCTGAGTTGAGAGATCACAAGGACCGCACCTAAAGTGTTCTCCCCTGGGCAATTACTGCCTCCCTAGGAAGGATGCTTAAGTGTGGGTGTGGGTATGGGCAGGGAAGTTGGCTATGTGGAATGGAAATGGGCCAGAAAAGGAGCCCAGAACTTCCCCAGCTTTTCACAGGACAGTTTTCCTCCCTGTACCTTTCTTTCTAAAGGAAGGGTCCCACTGCAAAAGCAAACAGAGAACGCAGCAGCTGGCTGGCCGCAGGTAAGACAGAAATCAATCAGGCATTTCCATGCTGTCAGCTGTGATGGCTCTTCCACCTGGGCTGAACTGGGGTGGAAAGGGTGCTATTCATGTGGGTTGGTGAACCAGGTATTGGTAACAGCAAAGCTCCCTGTCCCCACAAGCTCCTCCTGCTTCCCAGCAGTTAAAGTGCAGGCAGTACTTTGTCCCAAAAGAAGAAACTGTGCATTAGCCACCCACGGCTAATTGCCCCCACCTTGGCCATTGAATTGATATAAGCGTTCTGCTTTGTGCCATCCCTTCTCCCCATTTCCACAGTCCCCCGCTGCCCTTCCCTGAGGCCCTTACCACTCTGTGTTCATTGTGTCCGCTGTGTTTGCAAGGGACTAAACACAGTACTGGTGTATGGCTGTCACAGAGTAGATGTTCAATGAATTGGTTAAATAATAATGTGCGCAGCTCTGCTCTGTAGGAGAGACCCTGTCTCTGAACTCATCAGATAGTGTAAGAGGGTTCCAGGCTAGCTTGTGAGGACAGGCTACAGCCCAAGCTCAGGTCCTGCTGTGGCAGATCTCCTTCAGGTTCCCAGGTGTGAGGTGAGAAGCTTTGTTCCACACCTCCCTTAGACGGCACTTTGTATCTGGGCTCAGCCTGAATCAGGTGCACTGATCTCTATTCCACAAAGCTCACAGCATCCAAAAATGTAGCTTCATGACATCAGGACTGGGAAGGGGCAGTGAAGTTATTCCTCCTGCCTGCATACCTCCCCTGGGGGGGGGGGGGCTTGCATCCACAAAGGGAGAGCTATCTTCATCATGGAAGGAATCGTGTTCTCAGATGCGGAAACCTTCCTGTAGCCGACTGACTCTTCCACTAGGAGAACCTTGCCCGGATTTCTCCGCACCTGCTGCTCCCTGGGCCACCAGAGCCCTCAGCTGGTGCAGCCAGGGGAGTGCAGCTCAGCACTGGAGCAAGCGCGCTGCCTGCCTTCTAACCATCCCTCAGCTCCGAGGCCACACCTCGGACTGCCTGGGCAGCACGTGTGCAGGCGTGTGCTCTCATGCAGTGATGAAGAACCTTGGAGAAGACTTGCTGGAATGAGGGCCGCAGACACACAGCCGCCCTGTAGTCGGAGGCGGTGCTCTGCCGGTGGGAAAGAACTGGGGTTGGTGAACCACACAGACCTCATGCCTGGCTGTCATCAGGGCTGCCGCAAGGCACAGACATGGACACCTGCACACACACACGCCCTCCTCCAGTACCACAGCCAGACTGAACACCCCATCTAGATGCTGGGTACCCACGAAGGCCTCTGCTGCCCTCTTCTGCCAGGGGTCAGTAGGGAGCAGGCTGTTCTCTCCTGGGAGGGGCGTGGCGCAGACCCCATGCTTTCTAGTGGCTGCCCACGCTCCTGACTCAGACCCCAGGCCTGGAATCCGTTCCAGGGAGAGAGAGGTAACACCCCACGCCCTCTGGGTCCCCAGAGTCTACGCGCTGCACCTCACCGCTCTTTCAGGCCTCCTGCCCTCCTCCTCTCCTCTCTAATAGTGAAGGGTCTGATCACCAGCCTCACCCTGGAGGCTGCGGGTGGAGGCGGTGCTGCGCCCCCTCCGGGCCCGGGAAGCACTGTTGACCAAAGACGTGAAGTCCTAATGGGGGGAACTCGGGGAGCCCAAGCGAACGGTGCGGGACCAAGGCTTGCTCCCCGAAAGGAAGAAATATTTCCTTTTTCCCCTTCTGGCTGTCTCCTCGCGGAGCACGGAAAATGTGTGCAAACCCCACTTCACGGAGATTCAGAGCCCCCTGGGGCTCGGGACAGAGGCGCACCCCCAGCATTGACGTCTTAAGACCCCTCGTACGAGGGCGCCGCGACCCTCGGCAGCTCCCGCGGAGCGTCGAGTCCTCCCTTCCCCGAGGCACCCCGGGGCCACTCACGGGTGGTGTTGTACTTGATGCCGTTGAAGTACTCGGGGCACGGCCTCTCCACGAGGGCTCCGGCCGCGCTGTGGGGCCAGCACGTCCCGATCTGGTCCAGGGTCGTGTTGCAGTAGGAGTGGGGACCTGGGGACGGGAGAGCACGGCTGGTCTCAGAGGGTCGCGCGGGCGCGGGGTTGGGGGGACGTGCCGGCCGGCCGCCCGCGCCTACCCTCGGGGTCCGGGCGCGGCCCCCAGCCGTCCCACAGCAGCTCCCCGTCCAGCGCCAGGCTGCAGTTGGCCTCCAGCAGGCTGCCGAGCAGCGCCGCGTCCATAGCGCCGGAGCCGCGCGGCGCGCCCGCGAGACGGGCAGCCCAGAAGGCGCAGGTGCCGCTCCCGGTCCCGGGCCCTGCCTGCCCGAGCCGGACCGGCCGAGCCGCCTCCCGCGCCAGCCACAGTCCCGCGGAGCAGCGGCGCGCAGAGCCGCGGGGCGCCCGCGCGGCGCGGCCAATGGCGCGGCAGGGGCGGGGCCGCGCTCAGCCCCGCCCTGGCCCCGCCCCGTCCGGGCGGCCCGGGAGCGGAGCGGGCCGCGACTTGGGCCCGGGCCGGGGTCGCGTCCGGTCCGACAGCCAGGGCCTCCAGGGCTGCACAGCCACCCAAGAGCTCGGCACGCACGGACGGCCAGCCCGCTGCCAGCCAAAGTTGGGCGCCCTGCCGGAGTTTCTCCTCCCTGAGCTAGGGCGCGCGAGAGGGCGCGCGAGAGGGCGCGGCCGGCCGGCGCACGTGCAGACGCGCCGCCGGCACAAGCCCCTGCAGCCCCGTGAGGGAGAGGGACTGGGGCTGGGGAAAGCGGGAAGGCCCCCCGAGAGTCCCAGGAGATCGAGTGGCCCGCGTGGGTGAAGAGTTACCCCAGGCCGCGGGACATGGGTCGGAGAGAGACGGCCCAGCGAGAGCTCAGTCTGGTGAGGAGGGACCTTGGAGGGTGGTGTGTGGGTGGTTTTCAGCAAAGCCGGCGGCCAGGGACCACACAGGGTCTCCTTGGGTCATTGAGTGTTATCATTTAATGAGATGGGGGGAGCCCTAAGGGGAGAAATTGGTTAAAATTGACTGTGAGACTTCAAACCCAAGTCTTAGTGCCTGAGGCACTGGGAGATCAAGTGAGAAAAGAGGATGTGTTTGTCTTTCTCCTGGCTTGTCAGGGCCACCTGACTGGCTTCTGCTCCAGGAGAGGGGAAAACAAGCCCTCATCAGGGGAAGAGGAGTTGAAAAACATTTATAGGGAATTTGTCGGGGCCTCCCCTGGTTGCTTGATTGGTATTTTGTTGTGCCTGTACCCTCAGAAGGCTTAGTGGTGCCGCTCATGATGACCAAGTGAACTCAGGCTGGGCCTTGGTCCTGGTCCTGCCCCGAGTCTCCCCTTCCTACTGTAGTAGCCCAGGCAAGAATGTTCCCCTGACTTGTAAGGCTTTCTACACCAGCCTGCCTCCCCAGCCCGAGAATCTGGTTCTGCAGTGCCTGGGGAAGGTGCAGGCTTGCGGCTGTTGTCATTCCCTCTCTTTACAGGGTAGAGAGCTGGGCTCAATCCTCAGTCTCAGTTGAATGGAAGGCCCTGGGAAGCAGCCCTGTTCCCCACCTGCCGCCTTCGGTAGCAACCAAAGGTACCAGAGAAGGCTAAAACCATCCTGTGCAGGCCTGGGCTCTGATCAGCGAGAGGGAGAGGACTGCCTTTGTGTGTCCCAGCCTCACCTGCCTCTGCATGAATAATGCTGTCACTGCTCAGGCCGAGCCAGTGAGGGAGAGAAAGAATGAGCAGGGCCAGGCTGAGCCCTGGAATCTCTCCAGGGACTGCCAGCTGGCAAGGACAAGGTGCTGAGAAGCCAGCCAGGTCTGTCCTCTGCCTCCCGAATGAACAGTTACAGTCCCTGGCTCAGCTCTGGGCACCTACACAGGCAAAGGTCCCTTGGTTTCTGCAGTAAGCAGTGCCAGGAGTGGGAAGGGTGGAATGGGTCCTAACCCCAGTTGGACGCCAAGCCAAGGCAGCTCCCAGATTGAGCGGTGTCCTCCGGACCCCACAGAGGCCAGAGTGGGCTGGTTGCCTCAGGCTGAGTTTCCTTGAGAAAGAGTCTCTTTCACACACAAAGGAGAGCCCTTTACCTGCCACAGCACAGTGCCAATAAGGATGAAGTAAGCCAAGCCTGAGTGGCTAACTGCGTATCCCCAGAGCCCTGGCCCAGGGAACACCATCACAGGAGGTGGTGAGGCCCCAGCCGCTGCAGGCCAGGCATGCCTCGATTCATGTGCAGACTTCTGCAGAATGGAGAGTCGGGTTTGGTGACCTGGGCTGCGCCAACTGGAAGGGCACATGTACCGGAGTTCCCTCTGTGAAGTCACCATTTCAGTGGCAGAGCCAAAGGCCATATTGGGCAGTCAGGGCCTGAGACCCTCAGAGGGCAGTCTCCTTGGCTCATTGTGAGTCACACTATTTCTTCACGGGTTTATTAACAGCGGCACTGTTGTCTGTTACTCTAGATATCACAGAGAGCAAACTGGAAAATGTAGCAATTGAAAACAAATTAATTTTACAGCTCACTTTGGTGTTTGAAAATAGATAAATGAGGAAAAATTTGAAAGAGACAACACTATTCTCAATTAAATTAAACCTTTCTACAAGAGATAAAAGTGGAAGCAGAGGTAGACGAGAGGCCTCTGAGGTGGAGATGAGCTTTGAGGCTACACACTGCCCTGATACATGCTCACGCCAGACAAGGAGGGAGAAGAATTTGGAAAGTTCGTGTGTTCTTGAGCTGATGGAGACAAGAATAGGTGGCAGATATGTTCCGAGAAGTATGACAGGAGGAGCACTGTGTCATGAGCTGCCTGGAATAAAGCAGATGCTTCTAGTGTCCTGGATCCCTGTTGGCCCATCTCTGGTGTCAGCTATGGTGGCAGAAGCAGTTTAAGGTCAGTTTAGACACACCTACCACACACCCTCATTCGTGGCCTTAAGTGTTCATCGCAGGAAGAACACAGCAGAGCCACACATGGTGTCACTGCCCTGCACCCTTACCCCATCACTGACACTCATGCCCACCATGCAAATGTCAGCTGGAAAGCAAGATTCACAGGGATAGTGTGTGCCCTTGCATCTCTGTATAGACAGGATTCTATTCAGGCACAATTGGAACAGTTAAGGGATTTCTTGGGAGTGACAGTGGGCAGAGACTCAGCAGAGGCCTGGAATGCACAGTGCATTGAGGACTGTGTTCTGGGAAAGACAGTGCCTTCTACCTCGGGACAGAGGACGTGGCATGGCGTCTTCATGTCCAGCCAAGGGACAAGACTAGCAGACCAAGAAATGCCCTCAGTGACCCCAGTCCCATGTTTTCAATTTATAGATAGGCTGCAGGATACCCAAAGAAGCAAAGGAATTTCCTTCTCCCGCTGCAGACCACTTTCTTCTCTGCAGCAGCCTCGCTAATGCTCCCTTTCTCTCCCACAGGGCAGATTAAAAGACTTTACAATTATGATCTTTTTACAAGATTGGCTCCTCTTTGCCCTCTGTCTTTGGTATTGCAAAAAAGATTCTTTGTGATCATATACCCCCATATTCCTCCCTTGCTGAATTTGATGTGCTCTTCAGAAACTTGTCATTCCCGGGGGCTGCGTTAGACCTCTGCTCTGCCCTCTGTTCTGAGTACCCTTCCAGCTCCGCACTCCAGTTAGTTCATTTCACGCCTACTCATCCTTAAGGTGTACGCTTACTACCCCATCCTGCCTGGGCTAGGTGGCCTACCCTGGTGCTCCAGCTTGGGAGGCTGGCCTGTGTCACTAAGGTTGCTGGGTTTTCCACTGTCTCCTCTACCAATGTGTGGGTCACCAAGGGCAGGGCTGGTACTGATCAGTAACTACCCAGTGTCCATTAGAGTGCTCCAGGCTTGGGCCTACTCATCATGCAGAAAGAACAGATGCCTTGGCACGGAGCTAGTCGAGTCCAGGGCCCTGTCTCCCTATCCAGAGCAATCTCCCATTTGACTAGCTCTGGGCTGCATGTGTGTGTGTGTGTGTGTGTGTGTGTGTGTGTGTGGTATTTGGATTGGGGAGTGCTTTCTTTTCTTTCTGTTTGTTTTTGCTTTGTTTTGCAGTGGTAAGGATGAAACCCAGGGCTGTATATATGCTAGGCTAATGTTCTGCCACTAAGCTACATCCCTGACCCAGAGACTTATTTCAAGGAATTCTTGGATTCATTCAGAACCTCTTGTTGTCTTTGGAGAGAATAAATAATGTACCTCACAATACATGCCCTATTATTTTTCAAATACATGCAGATGCCTGTGTGATGAATGAAATAGAAATCGCCCATTAAGAGCTTGTCTGAAGTCTTATTCACTCTTGTGATTATGTGCATTTTTTATTTGTTTGGACCACAGGGACATACAGTTGAGTTGGTCGCAGTCTTTGATTCATGTCCCTGTCATCATTAGCCCACGTGTGGCCTATTTTCTCTTCTTTGATGGAAAGTTTGCATGTGGCAGTAACTATAATAAGCCCACAGCCCAATGTGGAACTCAGTCATTACCTGTCACTTACTTACTTCTCTGCTGCTCTTTCCCCTGGGAGGCCATTCTCTTGAATATTGCCTTTAGCACTCCCTCACTCCTATTTTTCCCTCCTTTGCCTCTCAGGTGTGTCGTCTCAGCAGTGGAGTGTTTTGACTTGCTTTTGATCTTCATGTTGCTCATTATGGTTTCTCAATCAGTGACCCCAGGAAGGAGACCATTCCTATGTGGGGCTTGCGAAGTGTTTTCTGAGCCCCAGTGGACATCCTAACAGCCCACGTGGCCACCCCAGGGAAGAGACTGACGTAGGATGACCTGTCCCCTCTGTGACTCCTAGGCGGTGTCATTAGCAGTGTGGTAGAGATAAGTAGTCGATGACATGGTAAATAGTCACTTTAAATTATTAGAGGAAAAGACAGTTTGTAACTCCATGGACACAGTCTCATGCTGATTTTTAAAAATAAATAAATAAAATTAAATATTAAAAGCAAAACAAAAGGCAACATGAAGCCATTGAGATGGCACACACTTGTAGTCCCAGCACTCTGGGAGGGTGAAGCAGAAGGATTGAGAATTTGAGCCCTGCCTGGGTGACTTAGTGACCTAGAGAGACCTTAAATAAAAAATAAAAAAGGGCTAGAAATGTAGCTCATTGTGAAGACCCAATACTAGGGGTGGGAGCCCAAGGCTGTATGGATCCAGAAGATGTGATCCAAATCTTGGATTATGAGATATGAGTATTTATTGTCTTTTTTGATTTAAAAGCTTTCCCCCAAATTTATATAAATAATGTAGGTACTCTTTTTGCTATGATTTAGATCTTGAGTATCTCCCAAAATCCTCATGTATTTGTAACTGTATGTTATTAGGAAAGGAGGTGTAGATGCTTGGGATCTGACTTGGAAAGATTGTGTCAGCTTGCACCTGGGGACAGCAGGGCAGAGCTTTCAGGTGTGGTGTATGTTGTTGACTTGTGGGCCAGAAAATAAAGGAAGGACCCACACCCTCCCTAGTGGCTGTGGTGGTAGGGTGGCCCAACTGGCAGCTTGATGTAATTAAAGGAAAGAAGAAAGTACGTTGTTATAGCTTCTTCCTGGAAAAGCTGTATTCTTGCCTGAGTCTCTAGACATGCGCTTGGCTCCTGCTTTTTGGCTTCTATCTACAATGGGGTAAGCAACTTTCCAGCCAGCCTCTGTCTCTGCCTGGGCCTTCGCCGTTTCAATCTGCCCCATGAACGGACTGTGTGAGACCTTCTGAAACAGTGAGCTCAACAAATCTCTTCTCCCTGTGGGCATTGTTGGGTATTTTGTCACAATAATGACTCAGTGACTAAGACGCTTTTGTCATCAGATGAATGATCTCAGAAGCTGAACAGGAGAGGGTGAAGGCCTGTCCATTAAACTCAGGCAGGGAGGTATGGGGCACTGCCAGCCAAGGCAAAAACAGGGAAAGGCCTGTGCTGCCTGTCCAAGGGGAGGGGGCAAGAGGGAGGCAGGAGAAGGCAGTGGGCCTGCTGACCACCAGTGCTGCCTGAGGGAAGTCTGGTGAGGGACGGTTGGAAAGCTGGGGCCCTCTGGAGATAAGGATCCTTGTTTTCCTGTCTTGCAGCTGCTAGACATGTCCTGTGCTGAGTGTCTCCACAGACTCTCACTTACCCCTTACCGTGAGCCTCTCAGGTAAATTTAGACCTTACTTCCAACAGACAAGGAAACTGAGACTCAGACGGTGTTACATGGTGAGTTGTGTCTCTTCGAAATTTGCGTGTTGAAGTTCTAACTCCCAATACCACAGAATGAGGCCTTTTTGGTTATAAGGTTTTTAAAAAATAAATAATTCTGATAAAACCAATGTCATTTGGTTAGCAGGCCCTCCTTCATAGGACTGAGTAGGGAGAAAAAGGACTCCAGCTCCAGAACTGTGAGGAAAGGCATCTCCACTGGGCAGGCCATCACGTCTATGGTACCTTGTTACAGCAGCCCAGGAAGCTAGTGGATCATCCACCTGCTCAGGAGAGTAGTTAGGATTGGAGGGGACCTGCAGGGCCCCAACACCTGCGCTCTTGACTTAGCTACTGTGTGGAGCGCAGGTAGCCAGACTTTCCTCTTCAGTGCCTGCCTCAGGCTGTATCTGCATTCTGGGGCTTAGGGTTAGCTAGCACCATTGTCCCGTGCATCTTTCCAGCAGGTCCAAGCCCCAGGAACAGACACCCCACCCTAGCCTTCCTTTTTTTCCCACAGCTCCTATGGATGCAGCCAGGAGAGGCCAGGAACTAGGCAGGCCCTGGTCTCCAGAGCCAAGAGGTCAGCAGAGCTCTTCTAAACCCAGCAGAGCTGCCCTGACCCTGTGAGTCAGCCACTCAGAGTAGTGAGAATTTGGGGCCTGGATGCTGTTTGCAGGTCCTTACCAGAGTGACACCTGTAGCCACGGCAACCGAAGATAGTTTCACACCTTCTGCTGCTAGCTGAGTTTGAGGATAGAGGAGTCACCACTCCTTGGGCTCTCACTGGCCTGTCCAGCCAGCTTGCTGCAGTGCCCATGTGAGGCTGGGAGCGAGATAAGTCTCCCCACCAAGTCCTCAGGCACCGACCAAGAGCCCGAAGCTCCCATGGGGCCGGGGCCCACACAAAGCCCCAGCAAGGCAGGTGCCAGCCCAGGAACCACAGCTAAGGCACCACACACCACTCCAGCAGCTTTTCATCTCCAGGGCCTGCTCCGGGGCAGGGACGTGCATACCTGAGAGGTTGGTGAGGTACGTGACCACTCGGCAGTATTTCTGCAGCAGTGCCTGCAGGGGCTGGTCTCTGGGCATTGGCCTGGCCACCTAGGAGAGCAGAGGTGGGAGTAGGGAGTTAGGCTGACTGGACGTGAGTGGCATGTGTCTGCCCAGCCCTGTTCTGTCACTTAGTCCTCACTCATCTTACTTCTACTGACAGAGGGGGAATCTGAGTAGGAGATGCTGAAGGCCACACAGCACAGCATTGGCCTGGCCCGCCCTGGAGCCCTTAGAAGGGTTTAGATGTGATCCCCTGCAGCCGAACCTCTGAGGCAGAAGTCTGTATGTGAGTCTTCCAACCTCAGAGCTGAATTCACAGGATGGGATGTGTTCACCAGCTGTTCATCAGTATCCTCCTCCACTAACAAACGTTTGGGGAATACCTACTGTGTGTCAGGCCCTGGCTGGGACACCCTGTGAGTATCCTCACGGTGTCCTAGGCCAGACAGAGATTCCTTAGACTTAGCAGTAACACAGGGAGGAAGGAGCAATGTGACTTGAGTTTCTTTTCCTGCTGCGCAGGTAAATGGGCCCTTATAACCCAGGGAAACACCTAACTAGCCTTGGGAAGGCTGGGAAGACCTTCTGGAAGAAGGGCGATTTGGGTATCACCAAAAGGTGGGTAGCCAAAAGGAAAGTGACCACAGTGGCAGTTCAGACACTCACCATGGAACAGATGTGATTGTAGCCACAATGGCAGTCTTATCCAAAAGATAAAAGCCACCAGGAATGCCACCTCCCCACAAAATCATCAGAGTGATATAGAAGGAGTAAGTAGATGTGGTCATGTCTGCTCTTGAGGGGACCATCTTCTGGTGGGAAAGATGACTTAATGACCAGCCTTACCACATGTGAATTTACTAAGGAGGGATAGGATAGCATTATGGGAGAAGTCGCTAACACTAGTTAGCGTTTGCTCAGCTGATAGGGCCAGCTGATGAAGCCTTTCCTGGGCCTGAGTGGAAAGCACAGCAGGTGCAGAGGTGGATAGGTTGGAAAACACGTGCTGTAAGACTGAGTGGAAAGAAAGCACTGAGTTCCCCACACAGGGCTCAGTGCATTTCCTGTGCTGGGGCTGGAGGCCACATTCTAAGCCTCACCTTGTTGGCCTACAGCTTCTAATGACCAGATAGGAGAGTGCTGCCCACCCTGCCCTGGAGCCCAGAAAGGGCTCACTGCACTATGAACACTTACCCGGGGTGCTAGGTGCAGAGAGAGAAGCAGGGGGCATGAGGAAGTGTTGTGTGTGTGTGCCAGTTCTATATGAGGCTGCCTGAGATCTGGCCTCTTGGCCTATAGGGCCATGGTCTTACTGTCTACAGTCCACAGGGACTTCTGGGAACTCCTCAGCATTGGCTTCCTGGGCATCAGCAGAGCCTTGCTGCCCCAGCCAGCTACATGCCCAGAGTGAGGTGGGCTAGGGTAAGTATAGATGCTCGGGCCCTGAGGAAAGCTGACTTTTCCTCTCTGATGCCAGCTCCTTCTCAAAAGGCAGCTGCTACATTTGTGGCTCATGGCCCAGGTGATCTCCTTCCTGGGTGTCCCACAGGGAGCTTAGAAGGCTCCTCTCCAGGACTCGGGTCCTTGCCTCGGATGATGGGGTTTCAGGCTGTGGCCAAGTCTTCCTGTAGAGCACATGGGACAGCACAAGGTCGGCACAATGCATGCTGTACAGGCCTGGCAGTAGGACTGGGCACATGAGAAGAGGATTTGGGTACATAATAACCTGCAGATGTTGGCTGTGCCTTCTGTAAATCTCCCTCTGCTAATCCAAAGAGCTGTCAGAATCAGAACTCTTCCTTCTTCTCTTAAGAGTTGCTTGGGTGGCTCTGACTCAGTTCAAGCCTTTGCTGATGTGGGTTGGAGCCCCTGGTGGCGAAGAAGACAGGTGGTGGGGAGGGGAGGAGGAATGACACAGTGAGTAGTCCTGATCCAAGGCCTGTGGGCTCTTAGAGGAGGTGGAGTGCAGACATCCCTGTGTCCAGGGTTCTGGGAAAGCTGCTTCTTAGCAGTGAGGTCTTGGTAAAAGGACTTCAGTTCTCTGGGCATAGTCTTTTCATCTTTAAAATAGGGCTTCAAGGCTGGAGAAATGGCTCAAGAGTTAATGTGCTTGCCTAGCAAGGGCTAAGTAAAGCACTAATACCTGAGTTTGAATCCTCAGCACCGTACAAGCCGGGCCTGTTGGTACATGCCTGGAATCCCAGCGCTCGGAGGCTGAGGCAGGAGGATTGTTATGAGTCCAAGGCCAGCTTGGGCTCCATAGTGAGTTCAGGATCAGACTGGGCTACAGAGTGAGACCCTGTCTCTAAAATAAAATTATAAAATAAACTTAAATTAAATTTTAAAATGGCTAATACCAACCCTGTAAATCTTCTGTGACATTAAATGTCGTATGCTGAGAAGCTAGCACGTGAAGGCATGTTATAGTTTAGATTTGGAATATCCTCCAAATGCTCATGTATTTGGATGTAGTAGAACAGATAGCTACTGGGAGAGAGGCCTGGCTGGAAGGGGTGGATGCTTGGAGTTCGACCTGTAGGGATTGTGTCAACATGTTGAGATGGTGGGTAGGGGGGAGGGTTGGTTTGCACAGAGCAAAGCTTTCAGATGTGTGTTATTGACTTGTGGGCCAGGAAGTGAGGAGTGACACCCACCCTGGGTGTGGGCAGCCCAATTGGCAGCTTGAACTGAAAGATTGGAAAAAAGAAATATTGTTTCAGCTTCTTCTTGGGAAAGCTGTGACCTTCAAGTCTTACTCTCCAGACATCTACCTGCTCCTACTTTACTTGACTTTCTGTTAGCCAGGCCAGAGCTTTTCTCCACTAGAACTCTACTATGTGCTTCCACTGTTGCCTGCCATCCATGAATGGAATGTGTGAGATCTTCTGAAACTGTGATCTACAATAAATCTTTCCTTCCTTAAGTTGTAGATGTCAGGTATTCTGTCCCAGCAACGAAGAGGTAACTAAGACAAGACATGAACTATATGAAAGGTTTTGCCAAGGTCTTTAGGGGTCTTGCTAGAGAGCTCAGAGGTGGACATTCAGGCCCCATTGTGGGGCACCCCAAGGCCCTCCTACAACTCTTCTCTAGAAGAGCTTCCTAGAGGCCCCATGATCCTCCTTTCTTCTCTGGCCATTGTGGACACCCCTGGACCCTCAGCACTCCTGCTGTGGACACAGACTTCACCTCCGTCATTAGCTCAGCCTGTGCAATACATAGTAAATACTTATCAAGGAGGCGGAAGGCTCCCTGAAGGGCTGGGCATCGAAGTTGAATGTGAAAGGAGAAAGTTCTAGGCTGTGGGTGGGTTGGAGGGTTAGGCAGAGGAAGCCACCCGAGGCAGGAGCTGAGTGAGCAGTGCTGGAGGTGGGAAGGCACATGGCTTACACAGGGAGCAGCTTCATTTAGTGTGACCGTTGAAGGGATTATGTCAACTTGAGAGGAGTAGGAATCACACCTCCATTAAGATTAGGATTTGGGAACCACCCCTACATTGGGAATTGAGAACCAGCCTGGATTCGAGTGTGAGGGATTTTTGGGCCGGCCAGTGAGGAGGGAAGAGCACCCACCCAGATGTGGGAGGCCCAACTGGAAGTCCAACAGAATAAAAGGAAGGAAGAGGGACGATTGTTACAGCTTCTTCCTCTGGGGAAGCTCTCGCCTTCGCAGTTGTCTATGGACACTGACTTGCTACACATCACAGATGTTCATCACAGATTTGTTCCAGTCTCGACTTGCACCTGTCTGCCCATCACTGACCTTCAGCCAGCGATCTTCAGGCTCCAGTCTTCGCCATTGTTCTTTGAGCTACCGAGATTCCTAGCAGACTCTCACCTCACTGGCTGTCCTGCAGTCCCAGATGGGAGATCTACTTTGTGGCTGAGCAGACCTTAGACTATCATTGGGTTTGTAAGCCTTCCTAATAGATCCTTTTTAAATAAATCTGTAAATTCTGCCTTTTGAAGAACCCAAACTAATACAATTAGGCCTGTGGGGTGTCATTAGAGAAAAACGAGGCTGAGCAGGAAGGAGATACCTTTTTAATGTGAAATCAGGGCCTATGATGTACTAGACATGGTTCTAAGTGCTTAGCATAAAACAGTCAATTTGCTGCTCATCACAGCCAGCCAGTAAGGTAGCTGCAGAGTGACAGAGCACCTTTTTTTTTGAGACAAGGTCTCGCTCTGTAGCCCAGGCTGGTCCGGAACTCACTATGGAGCCCAGGCTGGCCTTGGACTCACGGCAATCCTCCAGCCTCAGCCTCCCGAGTGCTGGGATTACAGGCATGTGCCACCATGCCCAGCTTACGTGGTGGTGGGGAATCGAACTCAGGTACTTAACACTTGACATAGCACTTGCTAGGCAAGTGCTTTAACCTCTGAGCCATTCCTCCAGCCCCAGAAGCACCTTTTATTCTAACAAAACAACTTTTAGTGAGCTCCTGGATGGGATGTCACCAGAGAGACCAAGATGTGGCTAGATGCTTGGGACTTTCAGTCCTTTACCTCTGGGGAAGGGAGAGGAGCCTATGGGAAGGAACCTCCTTAAATGCCCAAGAGATGTGATTAGGGAGCCCCCAGATTGGAGGTGCAGTGAGGGTGGCACCAGAGGAGATGTGACAACCATGCCCTTCCTCACACATTGTCCTGTGCATCTCTTGGCCATATCTTTCTAATAGACTGGCAAGGTAAATGCTAAACCTCTCCCAGGACTCTGGGAGCTGTTCTAGCCATTAGACCCAAGGAAGAGTCATAGTGACCTAGGGCACATGCCCTCAAGGAACACAAGTCATGGATTCTCTGGCTGTATTGACCATGCTCCCTTCTAATGATAAACACATCTCTTTCTCTGTCTTCCCTTGCTAGTAGTGTGTGAGTATACCCTCCCTACTCATTGGTGAATGAACTAGGGGTGCTGTAACAAGATGTGTGAGAATGTCTGCCAAGCCGTATTCTACAGGGAGGAAGTTGCATACACGAGGTCACACTTAAAACCCAGTTAAGAGTGAGGTTACTTGGGAAGCTATTAGCCCCACCCACTACAGTACAATGATGCTCATGGGCCAGTCTGATCCTCTTCCTCAGAGCTATGGTTCCTTAACTCCTCAAGCCAAAGTTCCTTCTTTATTTTCTCTTACTTTCTAACTCTGCCTAATGCATCTGCCTGTGCCCCTCACTGGCATGTTCTGAAATTCTTTCTCTGTGACAAGGGACAACAAGCGCACTCCATGGGTCTGCTTGAGGGTGAGCTGAGTCTCTGCCTTCACTTTGGGGCAACTTCTCAGATCCTGTATAGTAACATGCCAATTTTGTGATTTCCGCCTGAGTGGAGCAAAGGAGGCTTCGGCTGGTTGGTGACAGTGGAAACTTGTGATTTATAGCCCATTCATCAGAAGTATGGAAGCCAGAACTTGCAGTTTGTACCCGAGGAAGGAACAGCCTTGCTGCACTGAGCCTTCACTTCACCTGTGTGCTCTGGGCTCCTTCCACACAGATAGTGTCAGAAAGAATCAGACCATAGGATACCCAGCTTGTGTCCAAGGAAATTGGAGAACTGCTTGGAGTAGAAGAACCTCACTTGTGTCAGAAGGTGTGAATGTGGAGAGAAAGGGAGTGTTTTCTTTTTGCCAGTACTCTCTTCTGATGGGGCCATCTTGGACTTTGAACTCATTGGCTCTTGGCTGAGCCAGGGATAGAGAGCTGCCCTCCACTCCTACTCCTGCTCCATGATCCTGACCGTAGCCCATACCTGTGTTCTCATTCCCAGAACAAAGCCTGGCATGCAGCAGGTGCTGCATGGCTGTTTCCCTGACTGTTGGGAGGCATGGATGAAGTCATGATCCCCAGCCAGATAGAGACACCCTGTCCCCCAATCTGGAAGCTCCAGCCCTAGGAGTGTACCTGCTTGTCAACTTTCCTTCTCTTAAGAGTTTTTGCTTTCCTTATCTCAAAGTCTTTGCTTTTCTTCTGTCATGAGACTGGCTAGTGTGAGGATCCAGGCTCTGGCCCCTGTGAGCCTGAAATGGGACACCCTCACCTTAGAAGAAGGCAGGAGGTCACAGTAGGAATGAGGCAGCTGGCTAGAACTAAGACTTTAGCTGCTTTTCTTCTACTGGCCCTGCCTGGCCAAGATGTACCCCAGGGGTCACACAGGCCTCCACGGTGCCACCTTTTAGGAGCCAGGGGGTCTGGCCCAGCCTCCTGTTCCCTCCCAGGTTTGGCAGTAAGTTTCTGTCTAAATTTAGCCTTTGGTCTCAGCTGGAGTGATTTACGGGGCCATAGGTCCTGGGCCCGGGCTGCCAGTGACAGGAGGGCGCTGGGACGAGTCCCTTTGGGCCCCTTCCCTGTGCAGTCCAAGGTCAAGGAAGGACTTCACGAAGGAAAGGATTTCTCCACATGCTTTGCTGTTCTCATTCACTTGTTCCTGCTGAGACGGAGCTCAGCGAGGGCATGAGTAGAGGAACAGGTGAAGAGTATTGAAGGAGAGGGGAAAAGAGGGGAGAGGGAGAAGTGGGAATGAGACATGGAGAGGGAAGAGTAAGGAGGACCCCAGGGAGGAGGGAGGGGGGCCCATGAAGAAGGAGAAATGATGTATTTGGAGTCTGTCCCCATCCCCACCCCATAGAGGAGAGCCTGAGGGACTGGAAACCTCATGGGGAAGTGCACGACCGTATTCTAGAGTATCTGGGCTCCTTTCTTGGAAGGGGATACGCTCAATACTCAATTCTAATTTACAAGCTGTGAGACTTTGAGCCAGATCCCAAGGTTTCAGGCAGCTTCCAGTAGCCTTTCTGCACTGTGCTATTGCTGGGCAGGCCCATCCTCCTCGGGTGCCCCCTAAGTCACCTTCACAGCCCCTGGCAAAGCTCCAAGGTACCAGGTACCATCCCCTGCTTTTTTTCCCTCAAGTCCTGAAAGCCTGAAGTCTCTCTCTGTCCTTGGCCCCACTCCCTTACCTGCCCCTTACCCCTTCTAAGGTGAGTGTGTCCCATTTTAGGCTCACGGAGGCCAAAACCTAGGTCCTCACACAGGCCCGCCTCCTGAGAGAGGAAAAGCAAAGACTTTGAGATAAGTCTTGGAGGAGGAAAGAAGGGAAGGAAGGAAGAGAGGAAGGGAGGGGGTGCCAAAGCCTAGTCAAGGGGAGGAAGCCGGCCAGCAAGGGCCTAAAACAAATCACTTGGTCTGAAATCACTTTCCTAATTATCAGCTTGTCTAATGTCCACTTTGCCTAATAGCCATTTCCTTCTGATTTGTTTTGGCATCTGTCTAAATGCCCTAAAAATAGCCTGACATTAAAATGAACGTTTATTAAGAGAAAAGGGCCCAGAGTCAGGCTGCCTGATTGGAACCCTGGCCCTGGCCTTTACCAGCACAGTGAATGTAGGCACAAGACCTCACCCTTACTCCTCACCTGCAAAATGAGGCTAAGGGTGGTCTTGTCTCACTGGGTGTCCTGATGCTTCACGTAGGCGATGCCTGCTAGTGCCTGGGCAGGTGCCGAGCAGCAACCTGCCCGCGCACCTGTCAATACATGGATTGGAGACCCTTCTTTCTTCCACCCCCGTGGATTTGAAATGACATCTTAAAAAACTACAATTTTGAATAAAGTAACTGTAGACAGTGTTGCTGAGGAGGGTTAAGGAATTTGCAATTAGATAACTGAGAACATGACCACAAAGAGGGTACGGGAGGTCCTGCCAGGTCAATCATGACGCTCTGCATATTTGAGACTTCCGAGGAATACTGGATTAAGTAGGTGGTGCCCTCAGACAAATTGGTTTCTGTTTTCTTTTTAAAAAATTACTTAAGTACTAACAAAATGGCAAAAACAGAGAGACCAAATTAACTGATTAGATTAGAAAGCACTTAGAAGGAGTTGAACTTTGGGGAAGACTCATTAGATGACTTGGCGTGTGGGTGATGGCTCTTGAGCCCTGGCTGTACAGACCATGTGTGTCTTGAGAGAAGGGGCAGGATGTGCAAGGCTGTGGGCTCGGCATGTGGGTGAGGGCTCTTATGCCCTAGCTCTGCAGACCATGTGTGTCGTGGGAGGAAAGGCAGGGTATGCAAGGCTGGTCTTTGAAGACGGATAGGCTCAGGTGGGTCTACGCTCCTGGTGCTGGACACAGATGGCCAGAAACTACCCAGTCGCCTTCTGTCTTTGCTGAGCTTTCTCAGGGCAGGTGGCCCCACCAGAAGCCAAAGCCTAGGGCAGAAGTCCACAATTGCACTGTCCTGAGACCCTGGGCCAAGAGGTGAGGTACAGGGAGTATCCTTGTCCAAAGGTGAGGGGCTGAACCAGCGAAGAGGGCTGGTGGGCTCCTGCCATCTTTATAGAGGAGCAGGAAAGTACTTGAAAGTAGCTTTGAAAGAGTTTTGAATATACAAGATGAATAATTCTTATCCAAAATGCTTGGGACAAAGAGAATTTCAGATTTGGGAGTTTTTACAGATTTTCAAATATTTGCATATACCTTACTGGTTGAACATCTGTACTCCAAAAATAATTTGAAATCCAAAAAGAAGTTTTGCGCAAGAAGTTTTGGAATTCAGAGCATTTTGTCTTGCATGTCTTAGGCTGTAGAGCCCTCATTTTCTGTCTGGAGTTCAGCTCCCCAGTGTTTAAGGAAGGCCAGTAGCACATTGCTGGGCACATGGTTACAGTGTAGTCTCCCACACAGCTCCCCCAAGGCTGGGGGAGCTGGGGCACACCAGGTCAAGCCTTGGTCGATTCTTCTAAGGTCTGGGGATATACGCTAGGCTAAGGTGACCAGCTGGAACTTTTTCAGCCAGGCTGAGTCCTTTTGGACCACCACATCTCCTCTGATGATCCGCCACCTGTCACCAGACTTCCCTACTTCCTGTGAGGAAGTGCTTTTATTTTTCTAGATCCCGTTTCCGAAGTTTACAGACACATTATTCTTTGCCATTCTTCATACTAGGTTCTCTTTCTGGGCCACAACTGAAAGAGGTTAGGAGCCGTGGTGGGTTTCTGCAGCCCATGCCTTGTCCTGAGTGGCCCTTGTTAAACATAGTTAGACAGGACCAGGGCTAGCAGCCAGGTCCTTTCTGGGCTGCCTTCCCTCCGGCTGCCGGCTCCTGGTCTCATGTTCTCATTTCCCAGTGAGCAGAAATCTCAGAACAGCTGGCCGAGAATGCAGACATAAATCCTATTGCCACAAAGGCCCAGGGCATGAAAGGCCAGCCTCCGGGGCCAGAAAGCTCCTCTCTAGCTGGGTACATGTTGAGTAACTTCAGGCAAGGGACTAGTTCCTGCCTAAGCCTGGAATCATCTGCAGAGGTTGGGCAGGGCTGGGCTGACTCTGAGGGACACAGAGCCCCTCATGTGGCCTCGGAGGTCTCCAGGGCTAATGTCTCATAACCCTGGGCAACCTTTCTTATACCCTCCACCCGGCTGAACTTTGGGGCTCTGGATCAGCAACTGGAAGCTCTCTCATTCAGACTAGAGCTCTTTCTCTCGTCGAGTGTGGGAACCAGAAGGCCACCCCTGCCCTCCTGGGCACAGTCCCATCTTATGAAAGTGACCTTGGAACCTTGCTGAAACCATGGGGAGGCAGCAGAGAGCTTGAAGACTAGCACACCTTTGGATAAGAGTAGATGGGAAACCCGCTGCATAGCCGTCTGCAACGTCATTTAAAGAATCTGGCAGGTCTGCAGGGCATATGTCCATGGGTAATGCCCCATCTCAGCCTGGCACCTACCACCCAGCCCTGCCAGGCTCCAGGAGGGCAAAGTCCCTGGTACTCTCTGAGTGTACCCAACTTGTATTATTTTAGCCAGCCCCCAGAACATCCTTACTTAGGAAGCACTAATATCTTCCCCTTTTTACCAGAAAGGAAACTGAGGCTCAGAAAATGGGAGTGGCCTGTCCAAAGTAACACATTAAACAGCAAAGCAGGGATTGGAATGGGTCCTGTTGGCAAAGCCACAGTGCCACAGGCAGTGGATGCTGATTACAGGTGTGTTGAATGACTAACATTAGTGCTCCTTGTGCATTTGAGAACACAGAGGACATGGCATTTTCATCGAGGCTGACCTCCCGTCTTCCCACCTGGGTCTGTCCTACCTGGGTCTGTGGGACCTCCTGACTTCTGTTTGCTCTCTGGACTGTTTCAATGTAGTAGTTCTTCTCCAGGGAAAGTGCGGCTCGGGGCAGGCCGCTCTCCTCTCTGAGCCTCAGCTTTCCTCTCAGTAAAATTGGTAAAGGGCTAGAAGTAGATTCTGGAAATCTCTCCCTTCTCCCCTCACCTCCACATCTTCAGCTCTCCCTATCCAGCTGCCCTCAGCCCCAGGTCCTGAATGGCCACAGGACATGTGTGGGGCGGTAGGTGGCAGAAAGCCCTGAGATGTGAGGAGACAGGCTCAGAGAGACAGGCTCCTTTGTGGTCCTCTGCCCTGGAGCTCATTTGGTACTAGGTGCTGCCTGATACACGGGTGTTGGTGTCACGGGAGGGGCAGGAACACTGTGGCAGTGGGTGAGAGAAGCCTCCAAATGGTCTGCTGGGGAAAAGGCCAGATCTGAGGTGGAGAAGGGATTTAGAGACTTTTAAGGAGAGGTAGAGGGGTAGTCTGTGGGGGAGGGGAGAGAATGGGCAGTGGACAGAGAATTTCCAGTCTTGGGGGAGGAGAGATCCTGAATACTAGAGTGTTACCCCAGAATCCTCTATTTGTTCACAAGGTCCTTCCTACTCCATCCTAGCTGGTCTTAGAATTTGTCTCTCCAACTGTCCCCTCACCCATCAAGAGATCTTCATCTATTATCAGGGAGAATTCCAAAAGCAGGTGGGCCACCAAGCCCTGAGACCTCCCAATCCCAGACCACAGGACTCCCAGTTCCCGCCTCCCCCGCCCCACCACTGTGGCCACCCTGCTCCCTGCACTTACTTGGAGGAGTAGAAGCAGACTGAGAAGTTGTGGGACACGGAGGAGACCTGAGGCCCCCTGAGGATGCACCATGCCACAGTTAGGGGCTGGGGATCAGAGCCAGCTGCCTGAGCAGCAGGCCCCGCCCAGCCTGCTCCTCCCCTCTGTTTGGGAGGCCGAGGTAAGGCCTCTGCTGGTCAGTGGTGACACCACCCCACAGCCCGCCTCCACCAGGTTATTTATAGCCAGTGCTGGGCAGCTGCTTCTGCCCCTGTGGCCAGGGGGTGGCCAAACAGCCCTGCAACCTGCAAAGCAGGGGTTTATGTCTTTCGCTGCTGGCCGGTCCCACCTGGCTGTAGCTCCCGAGGTAAAGAAGGGACTTGGTGGTCCCTGCCAGAGGGCAGAGGAGGTCTGCCCAGGCCCTTCCCAGAGCTGCAGGCAGATTTCAGTTATCCAGGGAGCTTTGAAGAGGAGAATGTGGAGATACGAAGTTAAATAACAGTAAACACTGTGCTTCCTGATTACGGCAACTGCTGGGGGTGATTAAGAGTGTTCTTGTCATTAGAAAATGCACATTTAGGGCTAAAGGGGTGCCACCTTTCTAACTTGTTTTCCAGTGGTTTGGAAATACACAAGCAGACAGAGACGTAGATAGGATGGTAAAGCAAATGGAGCAAAGTATAGATGACCGGCTGTGGGCAAAGCTCAAGGGATACACTTGGGATCCTTCTCCAACTCGTCAGTACCTTTGAAAACATGTCAAAATAGAATGCTGAAGAAAGTAAGAAGAAACCTCAAAGCAGTGACAGAAAATACAGCCATGCCGAGAGCACCAAGATTCCAGTGTCGTTGATTGGAGGCTCAGGCGGGCTGGCAGCACGGAGCTCCCTCAGGTCACAGGTCGCTCGGTGCAAGTCTTCTGAAGCCGCAAAGCACAAAGCAGCCTTCACACTGATCTGCCAGGCGGGCTCTTGGGGGTTTAACAGCTTACACAGCAGTGGGGTTGTTAGGATTGGAGGAGAAAGCATTCAAGGAATGTGTGTGACTAAGCTGGCATGGGGCCTTTCCCTGTGGGCAGCCAGGGGTGGTGGAGGCCTCAGAGGGCGCCTCCTGACCCAGAAGCTCAACCCAAGTGCAGTGGCGCAGGACTGTAGTAGTCTCAGTACTTTGGGAGGCTAAGGCAGGCAAATTCTAAGTTTGAGCTCAACCTGGGTAACACAGTGGCTTAGGGAAACTGCTTCGATTGGACAGTAGAAAGAGGCAGGGGATGTAGCTCAGAGTGAAGGCCCTTTGCTTGATTCCCAGTACCAAACAAAAACCAGAAGAAAAGCAAACAAAACCCTTAATATACAGTACTCCTTCTGGATTCCCTGCCTGGGACACTTTTTGTTCACCAGGGTCTCCTGTCCTCCATCCCTTTCTCCAGGGCAACCTTGATGGCTGATCTGCCCACTTCCCCTTTCCTCTGAAGACTCACAGGCCTGAGTCCCAAACTCTGCCTTTCACTAGTGTGGACTGGACTCCGATCAACCCACAGATGAGTGTGGCTCTGCTCCATCCTCGCCTCTTCCTTCCTTCTTCCTTGTCACAGAGCTTACTTAGTCCCAGTCCTACGGGAGAATCCTCATGAGAAAAGCTGAGGAAGAGCTGATGGTGTCTCTTTGTTCATTTGAAGGTGACAAGGTAGAAAGCCCCCTTCAAGTCTTAGAACAGGAAATGGCTCTGCAGGGCGGGTTTGATGCATTGGGCTCCTTGGGAGGTACAGGGCTCAGCAGGGCTGGGAGTGGTGGGCAAGCATACACTGGGCCAGTGTGAGGTAGGGCAGTTCTGTTGGGCACACCATGGCCCTTCTCTATGGGCACTGAGGGGGAAGTTGTGCCCTTCAGGCCAGCCTCACAGCCTGCAGTAGGCACAGGAAGGGAAGGGGATGGGAGGGAAGGGGAGTGTAGGAGCACTAGGAGGCAGCAGGTAAGATCCAGCCCTGGTGCTCAGCAGTTCAGTGGGTGAGAGTGGGGACTCTGTGTGGCATCTCGAAGAGCTTAGATGGATGAGAGAGGGAGTCTTATACTCTAGCCAGAGTAGTTAGGGTGGGTGGTGGCAAGGATTAGGGCAGGTGAAGAATGGCCTGGCTGAGAGCTAGGCCTGGGTGGAGATGTTGGAGCCCAGAGAGGGAAGGCAGGCTGCAGTTCTCTGTGACTGTAGGTGGGTCCACAGGTACACTGGGTGGCTTAGGTCACAGACTTTTTTTCTCATTGTCTAGAAGTCAGGGAATCTGAGATGAAGCTGCCTTGAAAGGGTGACGACAGGCCCTCTTATTTTGTAGTGACAACCTTCTCGTGGTGTCCTCACAGAGGGGAAGAAGGGAGGGAAGGGAGAGAGAGAAAAACAGAGCAAACCCTGGTCTTTCCTTGTCATAAGAGCACTTGCCCCACCTGGGCCTATTCTCAGGATATCAGTTAACAGGGACATCTCCTGTCTCAGTTACTTTCTCATTGCTTAGACACAATCCCTGACACCCACAACTTAAGGAAGGAAAGGTTTCTTTATCTCACAGTTTTAGGAGGTCTCAGTGCATTCATGGATAGCCAGCCAGCCATGGCTAAAGGGCTTGGTAGAGGGCTTGGCCAGGGAGAAGCTGTTTATGACGTGGCAAAATGGCAAGACGGGGCTGGAGGAATGGCACAGTGGTTAAGGTGCTTTCCTGGCAAGCGCACAGCCCTGAGTTTGATTCCCCAGCACCACGTAAAGCTGGGTGTGGTGGTGCAGGCCTGTAATCCAGCACTCAGGAGACAGAGGCAGGAATATTGCCGTGAGTCCAAGTCTAGCATGGGCTATAGAGTGAGACCTTGTCTCAAAAAAAAAAAAAAATGATGGCAAGACAAGAAGCTGAATCAGAGGAGATGGGAGATTGAGAGAGAGAGAGAGAGAGAGAGAGAGAGAGAGAGAGAGAATGAGAGAATGAGAACTAGTAGAACTAGTATATGCCCCTTCCAGGTCATGCTCCAGCGATCTGCCCCTTCCAATCAGGACCCACCCCTTAACAGCAAAGAAAATCAATGCATTAACTCCCATGATTGAGTCGCCTTCCACACATTTGGGGAATGATCCAAATCCGAGCCACAACACCTTTCAAAGGGCCCACCTCCAAGTACATCACGCTGGGGGCTGGGGTTTTAACTATGAATTTTCTTTGTTGGGGAGACATAGACTTTCAGTTCTTGTTTAGTGTGCTTTCTCTGACCTTCCACATATTTCCAAATAGACCCACCTGGAACTCTCTTTGGAGAACTACCCTTAGGACACTAGATTTACTTTTCACAGAGTGAGAACCCCAAAGTACTCAGGGATTTATATCTTCCCAACTCCCCAAATGCAACGTGAGCATCCACTGACTTGTGCTCCTGTACTTGAAGCTGGGACAGCCCTAAAGTCTAGTTGACACTCAGAGCTCTAAGAATCAGGGAGGCTGGGAGTTTGAGAGAACAGATTTTCTGTAAGTTTAATGGCAGATGAGTGGTTAAATAATTGCCTGTGCCTGTGAAAGGCCATGGTGACTTTGAAGAGCTGGAGGATGAAGAGACTTTTGAGTTGTATGTGTTTCTGCACAGGGGAGAGACAGGGAGGGTCTGCATTCTGGAAGGTTGCTGGAGTAGCTGGGGGAATCTCGGGGTAGAAGGAGAATGCAGCAGAGCAGGCAGAGAGGGCTGGTACCAGAGCTCAGACAAGAGCCAAGATGATCTTCGTGGGAGGAATTTCAGGAAAGTCAGGGTCTGCGTGACCCTAAATCCCTGCCCTGCTCGGTGGTACTCCTCACTGCTCTTATCTAGAGCAAGACTGCTCAGACCCAGTCACAGTAGCTAAGGTGCCTGACTCATGCGGCCAGATAGCCTCTCTCCCTGCCCTGGCCTGTGGCTGGGTGACATCCCTGGGTCAATGAGGCCGCCTCCTTATTTTAGCTGTGGTTCCACCACTTCAGCCTCAGCCTGCAGAGTCCTGCTTTTGTTGTGCAATTTTAAAGCTCAATTCTATAGCGTTGTTGAAATAACAGATATTGATTTTGCTCATGTCTTGTTTTTAGTTTTCATGGGTTCCATAGAAGAGCACTTTGGTCTCTTCCTCTTTCTCCCCGCTGTGCCAACTCCTAATTCAGAGAGGCTAAGTCCAGCCATGAGATATGGTGCCATTCTGTCGTCGTTCATCTCTAAAGAAAAACAAGTCATTGGGTTTGATTAATAGAGATTAAGTCAGCTGTGGCGGAGCTTTTACCTGCTTGCAAAGAGCTTGGAACTTCGTGCCTTAGAACAGCTGTGGGGCTTATATTTTCCGGAATGGCTCGGGCTCCTGTGCCAGGTGGCACGAGTGGCTGGCTTTGGTTGTCATGTCTGTGGTTTCACAGCTGTATGCCTGTCCTGTGTGCAGGCTCCTCCCGGGCAGAAGCCCATAAAGGGGATCCCGAGAGTGGTGTGGGATGGCTGCTGCCGGCCCCCAGGAGCTGGTGGCTGTGCAGGGCCCGTGGGTCCACTCTGCGGGGCTGATTTCAGTCCTGTTCAGCAGTGGAAGGGCTTCTGTGGTGCTCATCTTGCTCTTCCACTGCTTTTCCTTTCTGTTCTCCACCTGTAAAATAAAATGGCAATGCCTCCCATGGAGGGACACCCAGAGATGGGCAGGGACCTGCGGGGCGGCCACCGCAGGGAAATGTGACAAAGCCTTGTTGTTACAGCCACCTGTTACTTAGTGATGGGGATGTGTTCTGAGAAGTGCATCATTAGGTGTGATTCCTGTGTGAATATTACAGAGTCCTTACACAAACCAAGATGGTGACCCAGTAGGTGATAACTTGTGCCACCAGTGTGTATGTGGGCCATAGGAATGAAAGGTCATTATATAGATGTACATGTATTTAGTTTCTTTCCTTTTAAAGTCAGTAAACACTAAAAATCCTCTGTGTATAAGACCTCATGAGAGGCGGGACCCCTAATGCCTAGAACAGAGTTAGCTCTAAGCAATTTCTCGTGACTGACTGAGTGGAAGACTCAAGGCAAAAGGTATGGAAAGGTCAGGGACAGAGGGGTTGGAGGAGCCCTGGCCCTGTGCGCTAGTTGCTCGGCGTGCGGGCTCCAGATGCTTCCATCTATGCCTGCCTCTCTATAGGAACACGGGGCTGGAAGGCAGAAAACAGTCTTTAGTTTACATTTAATACTAGTTATTTATTGAGCAGCTAGTAGGTACAGGATACGAAGGGGAAGGCATGGTGGGGAAACTCACAAGCAACAGGCAGAGGCCACAAGTGGCAGTGAGGGTGGCATCACCACTACCCACACCCAGACATGGGACTGGGCAAAGGGACAAGGCTGAGGAGAACCCCACTGGGTGAAAGGGAAGTGGGGAGGAGGGAGGCTGTGTTGGAGGGGAAGGAGGGCCCCCGGGGCGCGAGAGCATGCAGGCTCACAGCCCCACAGGTGGTTTGAGAGGCTGGGGTGGGTGGAGGCAGCTATTTCATCAGTTGGGGCTAATGTAACAATAACAGGCCAAGAGGCTTCAGCAACAGGAATCTCTGTCCTGCAGTTCTGGAAGCTGGAAAGCTTAAGACAGAGGTTCTGGCAGATCTGGTTTAAAGATGCCTGTGTTCCCCGCATATCCTCACATGGAGGACAAGATGTCAAGTTCTCCTGAGGACCCTGAAGGATGCCTCTCTGAGTGTCTAGGATTTCCCCACGTCCGTCTGGGATATGCACATATTCCATCCAGGATGGAGGTTCCCAGGAAGGGCCAAGCAGGGCACAGCTCAGGCCACGGGGCAGGTGGGTGTGTAGAGCAGCCACTAAGGCTTTGGTTGGGGGTGCGGGGGGGGGGGTGCGTGGTCAAGACCCGTGCTGTGAAGCAACACAAGTGAGAAAGCGTTTCCTGCATGAGCCCAGAGGCCAGGAGGCCAGGAGGCTGTGCAGAGAGCACAGGGTCGTACTCTTTCTCTGGTCCTGTTGCTGCTCCCCAGAGGACACTAGAGCTGAGTGGGACCTCAGCAGTGACTCAATTCAAATTCTCATTTTACAGGTGAAAATACCACGGCCCAGTGAGGCTGGGTTCTTGCAGGAGTGCTGCTCTCAGAAGTCTTCTCTGCCTCCTGATGCCTGAGCCAGGCCCCTTTCTCCCTTTCAAGCCATGCTGTCTGTGCTATAGAGTGCTTTGCTGGGCCGCAAGCCTGGAGATCACCTGAGGGCAGGAGCCTGACATCGGTAGAAGGTGAGTGTCCTGTGTGGCTGGTAAGGTCTTGGCTCAGTCCTTTACTGGGAGAAGTTCAGACTCGGGCTGGGCAGCTCAGAAGGCTTCTGTTTAATACGGGGACAAAGCCACCAGGAGGTGGCATCAGTCTGTCAAGGCAGTGATGGGCCCTTTTCTAATAGAGTCATCTGGGTTTAGAATAGCTGTCCTTGCTTTGGGCCACATGAGGACCAAGGCGTGAACCAGAAAAAGCCAGAGTCAGGTGCCATGCTGTGGTTGGAATGTGCACTCACTCACGCGTGCTGAGAATCAAACCCAGGGCCTCACACAGGGTAGGCAAGTGCTCGCAGCCCTCCAGAATTTATGTGCTGAATCCCCAGATTTGTATGTTGATAGTACAAAGGGGGTAAGATACATGGTGAGTGTTTCAATTTAAAAAATGTCTTACAGTAAAAGGCAAATGTCTACCAACCCCCTCGCTGTGAACATGCTTACTCTCACTCTCACCATTTTCTGAAGCAGATCTGGACATTGTCTTTTTCAAGTGTTTTTTACAAGATGAAATCCAAAATATGTTGCACGCCGCTTCTCGGTGGCACCTACTGGAGCAATGGGCTCACAGAAACACGATGGGTATGGTCACTCTTACTCCACAACCAGGCATGATGCGACTTCTGGCTCTTACCCAAAGTCAAAATGACCACGAAAGACGAACATTTCAAATCAGTTCAGGACATCGAGGCAGCCACAACAGTGCAACTGAAGACATTCATGAAAGAGGATTTCTAGAACTTCCAGAATGTCTTCAAAAAGTGGCCAAAACAATGGGATTAAGTGCATTTGAAGTGAGGGGGACTATTTTGAGGGGTATTAAGCTATGTATTTTGTACTGTAATAATTTTTAAAAATTTTAAATATTCACTATATTTTTGGCTTCACTTTATTTTGGGAAGTGATAGGGTTCGATGAAGCCATGAGGGTAGGCCCCAATCATGGGATTGTTGGTTTTATGAGGAGAGGAAGCGGGCCCGGAGCTGGCGCTCACTTGCATGATGCCCTCTGCGTGTTGCCACATCACGCAGGCCTTCATCAGACACTGCAGCCCTGCAACTTTGGACTAAGAAGTCTCTGGTCTTTATTTGTTATATTTATTTACTTATTTGTGGTACTAGAGATCAGCTCAAGGCTTTCACCCTAAATTACATCTAAGTCCCTTTTTTTGAGAGAGAGAAAGAGAAGGTCTTGCTCTGTAGTCTAGGCTGGTCCTGAGCTCACTATGGAGACCACGCTGACATGGACCTCAAGGCAATCCTACTGCCTCAATCTCCCGTGTGCTGGGACTACAGGTGTGTGCCACAATACCCAGCTTAAGTGGTGCTGTGGAATTGAACCCAGGGCCTTGAGCTTCCTGGCCTGCTCTGCGGTGTTCTGTTTTACTGGGATAACGTAGACTGTGGTCTGTCACATTGTCTTCAGTGTGCTTCCTTGGTGATCAGCAGAACTGAATTGAGCCTGGAGCCGGGAGGGCTTCCCGCTGCCCAATGGCTTGGCCTGAGCCTGGACTGGGAAGGGGGGCTCCAGTCCACTGCACTACTCGACACCTGGGAGCCCTGGGACAGTAGGGCTTTTCAGTGGCACCTTGGGCTTCTCATCTGCCACAAGGGGTGAAGGATGATCTCCACCCTACTGCCTCACATTCCCCCTGGGGCATAGGTGGGGCTGGCATGGGTGGGGCTGCAGAAGTTTGGATTCCTAGAGGACTGACCTCTCTCTGCAGGTTCTCCTGGGCTGTTTGGCTCTGCTGTTGCAGTCCACTTGTCCTAGAAGGGAGGAATAAACAAAAAGACACAGACAAAAGACACACACACACATATATAGGGGAAGACTGCAGCCACGAGAGACTGCGCTCTTTATTTTTATAGGTGCCTAATGCAACCCCCTCTCTTACTAGCTGACCTTTACCCCAATTCTGTCTTGCATCTCTTACTAGACCACCTAGCTTTGTTATCTAGTCAAGGAGTCTCAAAGTCTGCCATAGTCTGCTTGCATTTGTTTGCCACAAGCCAAGCGAGGCCCTCATTTGCAAGAGACCTCCAGCCCCTCTGTGTGCAGGCTCACCTTGGGTGGCAAAACAAGGATTGTCTGAGACCCCAAGCCCTTCCTGTTTGCAGGCAAGAGCCCATCATCTCAGACTGTAAAACAAAAGACTACCTGAGATTCCAAGGCCTTCCTGTTTGCAGGCAAGGGCTCTTCATCCCAGGGGGCCAGACAAAGATATCTGTCTCCTTTGTGAGAACAGAGTCAAACTCCAGACTAGTTTAATTATTTAAGCTTTGGTGGTCTGTGTCTTTAATTCTTGGCTCCCTTCACTCTGCCGTGGCTGGGCTGGTGGCCCCTTAGGTGGACATGCTGATCTTTGTCATGGCTGTAATGGTGGCTGCTCTGCTTTGTTCCCTTGGCCTGAGCCAACCTGTCAGTGACACAGAGTGGAGCCCATTTTTTTCCACCCTTGTCTCCTCCTCCATGGCCCTTTGCTGCCCCTGAAAGCAGACAGAACTCTAAAAGTTACAAATTAGGGTACATGAAAGTTTTGACAGCTGCAGCTTGTACCTCCTGGCTCACTCCTCCACCTTCCCAAGAAGTGCCGTCACCTATGGCGCTGAGGCTAGCAGCATGACAGGCACAAGGAAGGAGTCAGAGCTCAAGGAAAGGCCCGAAGCAGGAGGCTGCCCCGGCTCTGCCCAGACCCTGGCCACAGTGTGTGGCCCTGTGCAGAGGGAGGTACCATGTCACTGCTGTGAGGCCGCTTGTTCCTTGGCTCGCCATCCGTAACATGTGACTGCTGTCCCTTGGGAATGAACTCAAGATGCTGAGAGCATGCTATCCCGTGTCCCTGGGCAGGGCGCTGACCCCCATGGGTGCCGGTGTGTTCCAGGGCCCATGTTCTCGTGGCCACATCTTGTCAGAGTCCTGGATTCTTCACCCACACATACGTCTTCTCCATGGCTGGTACAGACCACACAGGAGGTCTCAGATCTCTAGCCTTCAACCAGAGAGCAGGGGCACAGCTCTGCCATGAGGTCATTGTCCCTTGCTGGCTCAGTACCCCATTGCTCCGCTATGGCCATGCCTGTCTCTGCCACCTTCAACTTTGATTCTTTGAGGCTCAAGTGTTACTTGCCTTTGCCTGTGGGGGACAGAGATCACCACACTACCAGCTGTCACAGCCAGCATGACATAAAGCTGATCAGTTAATCAGGAGACTGGGTTAGTGAATGCAATTAATAAATGACTTGTGGGACTGGCTCAAGTATGAGATGGAACAAGTTCATTATTTCCTTGCAGGCTTATATACCCAGGGAAAAGCCAGGGCCCATGATTAGGGGGAGCATTTCAGCAGAACTTACAGGTGATCTGTGTGAGGGCTTTGTTATGGATATGTTTGTACCTGATCTCTTGGGTTATAGCTCCTGTTTGTGGACCTCTGATTTAATTATGTTTAGTTTATGGAAATAAGTCTTTATCCTCTTGGAGCAGCCTAGAGGCTCTAAAATTCTTGGCAGTCTTCCCCAGAATTGGAGGAGAACAAAAGAAAAGTTCCTCTCTTTCAAGAGGAATCTTGCAAGACAGAGCTGCTCATGGTTTGAATCCCCACAACCAGCTGTGCAGGCAGTGGAAGTTCTTGAAGTCTGTTCCCTTGTTAGGGGAGTGCTGTAGGTTTGTTTAATAAGACAGCTCTCCTAATGGGTAAGAGTGGCCACAAGCCACCCAGGAGGCAGGGATGCGACCATTCAAATGATGGCCACTATGGCTGCTCCTTTACTCTGATCTGCTGTGATGCCCCTCAGGGGTCTCAGAGCAGCCCTACAATTTTGCTTTCATCAGACTTTGTCACTAAGGGCTCTCCAGAGAAACAAAACCAATATGGGATATATTTAGATATGTATGTCTGTTTTAAGGAATCAGTTCATGCCACTGTGAATGCCAGCAAGTCCTCCATCCACTGGGCATGATGGAGACTCCAGTAAGAGTTGATGCTGCTGCCCTGAGTCTGACATCTGCAAGGCAGGCTGGGTAGCACGTAGAGGTAGGTGGGGCTTCCAGTGTCAAAGCTGAATTGCTTCTTTGGGAAATTCTCGTGAAAACTTCAGCTGATTGGACTAGGCCCATTCACATTGTGGAGGTTCATCTGCTTTACTCAGTCTAATGACTTGAATGCCAGTCACATTAGAAAATGCCATTACAGTCTGTCTGAATAGGTATTTGACCAAACCACAGGCCATCAAGCCTTGTCAAGTTGACACATGCCAGTAGCCATGGCAGTCTGCCTCACAGGTCTATGCATTTGAACTCCAAGTGTGATCTTGTTTCAGGTGAGCCTGGCTGTCTCACAGGTCATGTGTGCATACTCCGTGCTGCTAGCTGGGGATGGGAACAGGGTGGCAATCCCTTCATCTGGGTATAGCTGATGCTTATGTCTCTGTTATGCCCACTATGACAGTATAGAATCAAATTGTTAGATGTGCTGTGGATCATGTGAGTATCAATGATTTCAGTCGTTTTCTGTTGTTCTTTTCAGTAGTTTTCCAAAATTTGTAAGGACGGGTATTACTTTTTAACAAAAAATATATTTAAAATTGTAGGATTATGCCTTTAGCAGGGGGAGCTTGGCTATTGCTTGCTTTGGAGGAAAGAAATAGTTTCCCCTTGGCCCCTACATTGGAGGATTCAGGCTGAGCATGTAAGCTGGGAGGCCAGGGAGAGGTTGCAGGCCTCCTGAGCCCAGGCCTGAGTCTTCTCCCTGTCACTGTACCCCTTTTCCTCTCCAGTCTCCAGCTGGGAACTTAGGACCTCTGGGCTAATTTTGAGCCTGGAGCCTGGGATACTGGCTTCCCCTCATACAAGCCACAGTGGGTGGTGAGAGATTGATACTAGGAGATCTGCTTTGGTGTCAAGTCAGGTGTAGGAATCAACTCTGAACCAGCTTCTGCACAGTGTTGGCAGCCCCAGAAGAGGCTGATCGGACCTGACTCCTTTGCAAATGAGCCAGGACCAGCAGTACCCCCAGACTGTGGACCCAGCCAGCTTTGCTCAGGAAAGAATGGAGGAGGAACTGCAGGCCGAGGTAGGCAGATGAGATGGGGTGGGTGGAGATGCAGAGAAAAGCCCGGCCCTGCTCTCAAGGACATGGGCTCCCTTGGTGTCAGGGACAAGCCAGGACTGAGCTGTAGGCTCGCTCTGAGAGCTCTGAGAGGCAACGGAGGGTAATGAGACTGGAACAGTCGGCAAAGGATCCCAGAGGAACTATGGATGGGTATTATTGGGTGTCGGAGAGAAGTGAAAGAAAGCCATGCTGATCGCTGTGTGCCTAGCAAGGCCATCACCACACTTTTCTTAGAAGGAGGCGTATTTAGTGGGGAAGTTAAATCCCACTCCATACCCTTGACTTCTACATTTCCAAATGAGCTTTGTGAGCACCCTGCAACTGTAGTGACAGCAGGGCACCTATTCGTCGCCTTGGTCCTTGCTAGGATTCTAACCCCTTTGAATCTACAGTTGGCCTTCCATATCCCTGCATCTTGCATTTGTGGATTCAGCGACGTCAGGCGAAAGGATCTGAAGCACAACAGCAGCTGTGCTGAATGCACACAGACTTTTTTTGGGTCCTCATTCCCTAAAGTGCAGCAACTACTTACGTGGTATTTGCATTGTACTAGACATTAGAAGTAACATAGAGGTGATTTAAGATATACACACATTAGGTTGTGTGTCAATGATATACAAACACTATTTTGTTTTATATAAGACATCTGAGTATCTACAGATTTCGGTATCCACTGAGGTACTGGAACTTACCTCCCTGAATATCAAGGGATGACTGTATTGTTTGAGCTTATCTAATCCATATAACACCTGTTGTACGTGTTTTGGGGGTGAAGAAACCGAAGAGGGATTAGACGATAAACACTGGTCACACAGCGTATCTGTGGTGAGCCTGGGACTTGAGCACAAAAGACTGGGACAGGAGTCCATGCTGTTAACCACCATGCTATGGTGCCCTCCTGTGGGAAGGGTCACCCAGAGTCTACAGTTTCTTCGAAATACCCCCCCTTGCATCCTTAGGGTCTGCTGGGAAATGAGAACATCAGCTCTCTCTGACGCAACCCTTCTGCGGAACTGCAGTCCTCCTCGCCATCTACTACCGCCCTCTGGTTGCTCTTTCAAGGAGGCTGTTTCTGAAGGAAAAATTGGGATTTCACTGCAAAGCTTTTCCTTTTTCTTTTCTCTTGAAGTAGGCAGACAGGTAAGGCTGTGTAAGAAGGCTGGAGGGAAGCGTATCTCATAATAAAGTGGAAACACCTATTCGTCACTGTGCTTGTAGACCACAAAAGTCTTTTCTTTCCTTAAGAATGATAGTCTCAAAAGAGAAGATAGTCTCCAACTGAGCGCGGGAGCCATTGATTCAGGGATAATAGGAGGCATTTGTGTGGAGAACAGCATCTGGCACTGCGCCAGTGGTCACTGTGGCAGGTGTAAAAATATTGAGGGAGACCCAGTGGGTCCTGTCTTTCCATCTGACCTTTTAGGCCAAGGGGGAAGTTGCTTTTGAACACATTGTAAATACCATCACATGAATCTCCAAATATTGATTCTGTGTATGGTTTTGTGCTCGCCTAATAGGGACTCAACAGAAACCAATTGAAGCTAGGATGCCTGGTGAGAATTCCGTTTGGCACTTTCCAGCTGAATGACCCATGACCTTGGGCAGGTGACTTGAGTTCTCTGGGTCACTGGGAACAGAAGTGAAAGTCTCTGCTGCCTTGGACCTGTATCTCTGAACAAAAAAGATCAGTAAGTCAAGTACCAGGTGAATGATGCACAGGCCAGGTCCACAAAGCGAAAGGAGGCAGGGGAGAGAGGCTAGAGTGTCGGGATGGTGCAGGGTGGTACAACTTGAAAGGTGGGAGGGAAGGCCTCACTGAGAAGGCAGCATTTGAACCAAGACTTGAAGGGGGAGAAGGCGAGAAGGAGGAGCCTGGCAGGAAATGAGTCCCAAGGGCCTGGGGCAGGAGTTTGCCAGTGTGTCTAGCACATAGTGTGGCAAGAGCACTGTGGGCAAGGGAGGGAAGAGTAGAGGGTAAGCCAGGGAAGAAACAGGCCACGTGAGTCATGTAAGGCTGTGACTCTATGCGAAGTGACATGGGCTACTGGGAGTGCATGTGTCATTGTTATCCAACTGTAATTAATGAAGTAAAGCGCATAATAAGCAACCATGAAATGAAGTTACTTATGGTAATAACATTATTTTTAGTTTCTTTTATCATTGAAGCCTTACTTCGGATAATCTCATTTAATCCTTATAGCTCCCCTTGAGATTGTTCTCTCATTATCCCCATTTTACAAATGGGAAAATTGAATTTCAAGGAGGTTTAGTAAAACTAAAAGGGCAGAAAGTCTTAGAACAGGAAATTGAACCCTCGTGGTCTGACTCCTGAGGCCGCACTCCGGGCCCCTTCTAGCGCTGGTCACCGAGTCCTTCCCGGCTGCCACACACTGTTTGTTTCATTCCAAGAGGATACTCGGTGGGGTATATCTTGATTTTGTTCCAAATCTTTTACATTGGTGTCTACACATCCATCCACACACCCACGCGTCCATCCACTCTTCCTTCCTTCTTTCCCTCTGTCCATCCCCCTCTGGGTCTGTTTGCCCATCTACTCATCCAACCACTCAGCATTGGCCAAGGCGTCCTAGTTTCCCCCACCACACTAGACCAGGGATCCTCAGCTACTTCCTGGCATTCTTTATTTGTCCAATAGAGAAGGAAGCAGGAACCAAAGAGGAGCCTCAGAACCACTCCAGCTGTACCTTACTTGGGCCTTTGAAATCCCTGGAACTTCATGCCTCTCTGAGCAGAGGGGACAAGCCAGGGAGCTGGCCAGTGAGGTTGGGCATTTCTCTATCAATTCTTCATTTCTCCCCAGGAAAAGGGACATCCACTGCAACCAGAGGAACTCCCATCCCAGATCACACCTCTGCCTGGCTGAGCAGCTCCATATCCACATGGCTGCTGTGCAAGGTGGAGCCCTCCAGGTGGAGGTGGCTGTTGCTCCAAATACCATATTCCAGTGTGTTATCAACTCTATGAAGATTTTATAGTTAAGGACGAAAGATTATAAATTAGGGAACTCTTCAAGTACATTGTTTAAGACATCAGGAAAAGTGGGAAATGCCTGCTATAGGCCTTAGATGTTATCTGATGACATCCTTAGCTTTCAGGTTGGTGGAGTCTGTTTGTATATTTGAAAAGAATTTACTTAGTATTCGTTAGACATGAGGTCAGACACAGATGGGGACAGTAAGTGACCATGATAATTTGGCTTGAACATGCACCATTCCAGTCTCTTCACATTCATTGACTTTTTGATTAGTCGATTACCCTTTGATATACAGGCCGCTGCTTTTCAGGAACTTTAGTTTGTATTCCCCCCCGTTGACCAAGCACCACATTTTGTGTATACAGAGGCCAAATATTTTTTCTTTTCTTCTTCTTTTTAAAAAAATTTCCCCCATTTTTATTAATATACGCGTGTGATACATAATGCTTACAACGAATGTGAGTATTTTGTGCACATATATATATATATATATATCAACTTTATGTTTACGTTTTTGACCCTCCCACATTCTCCCCCTCCCCCCTAACTCCCACTATCACACCAATTTGGTTCTATAGAATGCCTGTATGCATTCCCAAAATATGGTTTCCCAAAGCAGAGAAACCATGTGATATATAACATATTTAATCTTTTTCATCTGACTCACTTCACCATTCTTTAGCTAAGCTTCCTATCCCTAGAGTAAGCTGCAGTGGCCATACCTTGAGGCTTCTTCTCTGGGTCCAGTCCAGAAGAGCCCTTTGTTGAGACGACTTGCTAAAAGTTCTTTTTTTTTTTTCTTTTTTGTATCTTAGTATATCTTTGTTGAGATTCTTTAACATGGCCTCACCCACCAGTCTATAAGAAAAGAACTATAATAATAAAATTCTAAAGCTAAAAAATGTGAGAAAGAAACAGAGAGAGGTTAAATTTCAAATTCCGTAGCTGGGTACTGAAAGGTGAATGTTTGTACATTCAAAAGACATTCAGGTTATCATTACCTCAACCAGTTTCCTTAGGATAAGCTTACATCAAAGACCAAATAAGTGAATTGCTATATTAAATAAACTTATGACTATGTCACAAGAGTAAATTACCCATAAGCAATAGATATAATGGCATACTTTGTTATTACAGAATTTTTAAAAGTTGCATAAATTAGTTCCTCATATTTCACTAATTGCTAACATTTTGCCAGTTTGGTTTATCATTTTATCTACATATCCATCCATAAAGTCATGCATACATATTTTTAAAGATTTTATACCAATTCCCCATGTTGAATATAATTATTATGATTTGCAAAGTAATACATGATTAAAATAATAATTATGAGGGAAGTTTCACACATTTTAAGAGACAGCTAGTACTGTTTTAGTAGGGTATCAAATGATTCAAATATCAATGTATTTTTTTTTTTGTTGCACTTTCTCTTTAGATGTTTCCTTTCTTCCATGTTCTTTGGTGCTTCCATGTTCTCTGTCTCTCTCAAAGATTCCTGGCCTAATGGTCACAAATTTCTTTAGGGATTCTTGGTCGTGAACAATTTTTACTTCTTCAATTTTCAGGGATAATTTTGATGGCTGCAACAACCTGGGTTGACACTTGCTGTCTTTTAAAGACTGAAAGATTTTGCTCCAGGCTCTCCTGACCTTTAAAGTCTGCATTGAGAAATCTGTGGTAATTTGAATGGGTTTGCCTTGGTAGAATAATACCTGTTTTCTTCTTGCTGCTTTTAATATTTTCTCTTTATGTTGTATTTCTGAGGTTTTGAGTATGATGTGTGTGGCAAGTCTTATTGCTAGTTGAGGTTATTTAGTGTTCTGTAAGCTTCTTGTATGTGAAAATTAATTTATTTTTCTAGATTTGGGGAAATTTCTTATATGACTTCAGTGAATCAATTCTTTATACTTTTGGGTGCTGTCTTTTGCTATTTTCCCCACACCCACAATGCTGAGATTGATTCTACTTGAATCATCCATCAGCTGTTATATCCAGCTGTTTTGCTCATTTCTGATTTTGGAGTCATGCCTAATTATGGCATTTGTTTCCTCAGCCTTGTGTTTAAGGTCTGAAATTCTCTCCTCACAATGTTTGAACCAACTTCCCCTGCTTTTAAATGTATTTTCATATCCTAAATTTCAGCTAGATTTGTCTATCAAAATGTCCCTTTATATCTTGCATTTCCTTGTTTACTTCAGCCAACTTTTTATTTGGGGCTTCTCTGTGCTCAGTGAGCCTTGTATCCATGAGGGCAACTATTTGTTTAGTAAGTTCTTCTTTAAGTCCGCTGATTATTGCTTGTATTTCTTTGAGGATACCTTGTTTGACCTGAATATTCGACTCTTTTTTTTTTCTTTTTGACTTCCTTCCCTATGAATTTCATTATTTTAGGACACATGACATCAGTTTCTGGGATTTCAGGCATTTCTATGGTTGTCCTACTGCCTTGTCTTCTTCCCACGTTTCTGTTGCTGAGGGACTTCACTTTAAAGGCCGAGCCAAGAGGTTTCTTTGAACAGCTATGAGGGTGTGAGGTGGGGAGAGCCAAAATTCTTTTGAGTTCTGTGCTGGGAGTAGGCAGTGAGGGTGGACCTAACAGTCTGGTGGCCTCTGACGTGTCTTAATCAACCCCCCCCCCCCCACACACACACCCCCAGTCCCCTTGGCAAAGCTCTCCTGCCTGTCCTGGCTTCCCTCCCCTGAGGGCGGGGCTCTCCACCCTTGGAGGTGCTCCCACTACACTGAGTGGTTCAGGAGGTCAGCAGCCTTTCTCTCCTCTCCACAACTGTCTCTTGTGCCAGTTTCCTCCTAGACACTGTTTAAGAGTGACGCCCAAAGGCTATTATGTGCTCTTCTGAGCTATCTTGTACTCTCATCAGTTTGGTCTCAGCCTCTTATTTTTTCCCCCATTTTATTGATATGTATACGTGCAAAGTTTAAGGTTTACAATGGAGTTGAGCATTTTGTGCACATATGTATCCTGCCAAGGATACATGGGCTTTCCCACACTCTTTCTGTCCCTCTCCCCACCTTCCCCACCCTCCCTTCTCCCCCACCCTAACCCCTGTTTCACTTTGTTTTTTGCTTTAAGTTCCATACTAGTTGTGACCTGGGACTCTCATATCAGAGAGGCCATTCGATGTTTCACCTTCTGCTTCTGACTCACTTCACTAAGCATGATGTTCTCAAGCTTCTTCCATTTGCCTGTAAAGGCCTCCAAACTGTTGCTGGACTTTACTGATGCATAGTATTCCATTGTGTACAAATACCACAGTTTGTGTATCCACTGGTCTGTTGATGGGTATTTTGGTGACTTACACATTTTAGCTATTGTTAGTTGTGCTGCTATGAACATGAGTATACATATATCTCTGCTGTGTGTTGTTTTGGCCTCTTTTGGATATGTTCCCAGGAGGGGTGTCGCTGGATCGAAGGGGACATTTATTTCCTACAAGTTTCTTCAAAGAACTTGAAACAACAGTTCTTAAATTCATATGGAACCAAAAGAGACCAAGAATAGCCAAAGCAATCCTGAGCAACAAGACCAAGACAGGAGGCATTACAGTCCCAGACATCAGGCTATACTATAAAGCCATAGTTGTAAAAACAAGTTGGTACTGGCACAAAAATAGACAGATAGACCAGTGGGACAGAATTGAAGATGCAGAGACAAACCCAAACACCCTCAATTACTTAATCTTCGACAAAGGGGCCAAATGCATACAATGGAAAAAGGACAGCCTGTTCAACAAATGGTGCTTGGAAACCTGGACATCCACATGCAGAAGAATGAATCTAGCCACACACCTGTCACCATGCACCAAAATCAAATCAAAGTGCATCAAAGACCTAAACATTAAAAATGAAACACTAAACCTTCTAGAAGACAAATTAAGCAAATTTCTAAAAGACATAGGTGCAGGCAAAGACTTTCTTGACAAGACACCAAGAGCAAAAGAAATTATCCCCATTAGTAACAAATGGGATCTTGTCAAATTAAAAAGCTTCTGCACAGCAAAAGAAACTATCAACATTGTAAAAAGAGAACCAGTGGACTGGGAAAAAATATTCACCACCAACATCTCAGATAAGCTCATAACTAGAATATACAGGGAGCTGAAGAAAAGTAAGCCTACCAAAATAAAGGATCCTATTGAAAAATAGGCAATTGAAATGAAGAGACAGATCACTCACGAAGAAATGAAAAAGGCCAGTAGATACATGAAAAGGTGTTCAACATCTCTAGCCTTAAGAGAAATGCAAATCAAAACAACGCTAAGATACCATCTCACTCCAGAGAGAATGGCCTATATCAACAAGTCAAATAGCAATCAGTGCTGGTGAGGATGTGGGGAAAAAGGAACTCTCTTACACTGCTGGTGAGAATGTAAATTCGTACAACCACTCTGGAAAGCAGTGTGGAGATCCACTTATTTTTAAAATGGCTCCTGCTTATGTCATTGCCTGTTACGGCTGCCAAGCACTGCTTCTTATCTAGGCTTCTTATCTTGGCCATTTCTAGGGGGAGCTCACATTGTGATTGTAGTATGTACTGCCCATAGGCTCAGTTTTTGGAGGCTGGGGCTCCCAGTTGCTGTCAATTCCTGCTTCTCCTGGGTTCGTTCTTACTTTGATCTGAGGTTCGGGCTCTGGGATTTTCTCCGTCTGGGGATGCTGATGGCTCCTAGCCTCTTGCAGTCAGCCTGGGTCTGCTTCTTAGGCTGCTATTTACCTCCACTTCGAATGTATTTTCAGGGTTTCTGACTTCCCTGTGGCCTCCTTTTAATTGCTGGGGCACTCCTCCCAGTCTTACCTACATTGAACGATTTTTTTTTTTCTCACCTTTTTAAGTAGGTCCACGAGGAAACATTGTGCCATCTTGATAGGAAGTCCAGAGGTCAAATATTATTTCAAGCATTATTTCCTGTCCCCAGTTGTTAGGAAGGCTCATTTCTAGGATCTGATAATAGTCAGGTTGTGTAGTAAGCAAGAAAATAGTGCTTAGGAGAAAGGAATGGCTGGTAAAACCTCTAAGGAATAAACTCCTGGGTCATATCAAATCTATTAATCATGATACGAGTCTAATTTTTTTGCCTTCTGTATCTGACTTAAATTTTACATGTGGCGTATAATAAGAGTATTGTACCTGAAGTGAAAATTATCAAAAACACAGTCTGGCCTAATACAGCGAAGGTAGCAGATGAGGAAGAAGGCACCCTAACCAACCAAAAAGCTGTGTGTGTGTCATACTCCTTAACCAAACTGACTATATCCTTTTCCTCTGTGTCTATAATCATCTGTACTTTATGAAATATTTTATTTGAAATTTGGGGTGTTTGATATAATTTATTATCATTAATTCTAGTTTTTCTTCTAGTTTCTTCTGGCCAGCTATAACATCACGTGGAAGGGCTAGTTTTAATTCTAGGAAAGATTGTTTTTCAACAGCTAACTTATTATAAATTTTATTTATAAAAAATATCTTGATCTATCCCATTTTCTTGATATTGCTTCAGTTTCCAGGTTGGGGAAGTAAATAGACAGTCATGTTACAGAAGAAATCAGATAAGAATATAGTGTTATTTTGAATTCTTTCCCAAGAGAATTGTCCTTTCCCTCCGTGTCAAATATTCTTTATGATGGGTGGAAAGCCCAAACTCCCCACATTTTGTGGGCATAACCGAATCTTGTTTTTCATTTCACAGTCAGAAAGGCCTCCTCTAATTAGGGCTTCTCCTAATAAGGAGTTATTTTATGATCTCACCCACCTACATCTCATTTGTAGAATATAAGTATTGCTTAGTGTTGTTTAGCCCCAGCTAATTATACTATGGAATATTTTGAAGACTATTTAATCAGGAAACGTGGGCAGTATACTAAGCCTTACATTTCATTTGTTGTTGCCCATAATTGAGTTTTTCCATAATATTTCTGTAGATTATTAGCCCTGGCCTCTGCACTAAGAAGTGTTGGCCACTGGCCTTTGTCACAACTTCAGATTCCATCTGTATTAACTTTGCCAATAATCCCTGCTGAGTTAAAGTGCAGGCTCTTTCCAACTTTTGGGTTTGGGGATAGGCCTGTACAGTTTGTCTAGTATTTTTAATCCATTCTTGTAATACATCATTTAATTTTATTTATTTATTTGTTTATTTTTGAGGCAGGGTCTCACTCTGTAGTCCAGACCACTCCTGAGATGAATGCATGATTTTAAAAAAGTTTTTCATCTTTTCTTTTTGAAATAGAACTTTTTCTATATATTCTATTCTTTTTGAAAGTGAATCCTTGTCTACATAATACCTTCTTTTAATTTTCAGTGAATTCAGCCTGTCCTAAACTTCTGGTCTAGTGCTTGTACCTCCTGTGACATCTCTTTGGCTCTAGCATTTGGCCAAATTTGATTTATCTACCACAAATGCTATTGCCATTGGAGACTGATGGCTTTTTTACAATTTGGATAAAAAAGTCAACCCAAAACCTTTGGCTATCCTATGCAAGAGTTGGTAAGATAGAAGTTTTCCCAAAGTAAGCAGAAGTCTGAATGTTCTATAGGGTTTCCCAGAGCCTTCCAGACCTGTTAGTAGGATTTATATCGCCAGGAATTTGAGCCTTCAAGGTTACTCCTGTGGATTGATTTCATGTGATTAATCAGTATGGCTAGGTCCCATACTGCATAGTATTTGGCCACATGTACAGGATGAATGGTCATTAGGGCAGGTTATACTGTGACTGGAAACACGGCAAGTGTGGTTCTTTGTCAACGATGCAGTTGAAGGCATCATTCAACCTTTCCGACATTCACAAGAAGGTATCGTTAAGATGAGTTAGTGCACATTTCACATGGGAAATATGATCCTAAAAGCTTACCTTTTGAAATTTTGAAGCATAGGAAATAATTAGAAATAACTGATAGAGTCCTTTCTATCGAGGCTAAAGTGAGTACTTGAGGTGATGTCTTTCCCTATAGACAAGTCACCTGGTATTTAGTTTTTCATCTCTTGAGAGCTCACTGTGGAAAGATTTTGTACCTAATTGTGAGTTTTCAGTTACCATTTCTGTAAGTCCCTTACAATAGTGCATAATGTCTCTATTTTAGCAGAGGAGATTAGGTATGTGGGAGACTATGGATTACAGGCATGTGGCAGATTGAGGCTGTGTAGTAGAGTATGGGCATGTGGCACATTACTGGGTATATGATCTGGAAAGGGCAGATCACTGACGCTTAACCCAGAAGAGGTCAAACATTGAGTTTTGACCCTGATGGAGCAGATCACTGGGACAGGACTTGGAAGGGTATATGCTAGATCCACCTTCCTGCCTGACTTGACTTCCCCATCTGCCATGAGGTGAACTGCCTTCCTACAGGTAGGCCACTGCCTTGTGCTTACACCATTACCGGCCACCTGTGAATGGATTGAGAACTGAAGCTGTGAGCTAAAATAGATCTTTTCTCCCTTAAGACATGGATGTCGGGTATTGAGTTACAGCAATTAAAAAGTAGCTGAAACAGGTTCCCAGTAATTTAAGTCATGTATATATTACCAGAGAAAAAGTGGGCCCTTAAGGTTATTATGAGCTTTTAACATTTGTATTATCATATTTTTTTTGAGACAGGATCTTGCTCTGTAGCCCAAGCTGGTCCTGAATTCACTATGGAGCCCAGGTTGGCCTTAGGCTCACAGCAATTCTCCTATCTCAGCCTTCTGAGTGCTGGGATTATAGGTGTGTGCCACTATCTCCAGCTTATGTGGTGCTGGGGTATCGAACTTGGGTACTTAGCACTTGACTTAGTGCTTGCTAAGCAAGCGCTTTAACCACTTAACCAATCTCCCAGCCCCTTATCACATCTTTTTTGAGACAAGCAAAGTCATTATTGATACATGGCAAAATTATCATGCTCATAGCTGCTTTAAGCTGAAACAGGATCTTGTTAGGGACATCTAGAGCTTGCTAATCTGTCAGAAGTCATGGGCTTTACTTTGAGTTTAAAGCTATGGAGCAGCTTGGACGGAGGTGAAAAACCCAGAGTTCTTATAGACAGGGCTGGAGTCCCTCTATGGACATCATAGAGATGAATTTCTAGAATATGAAAAACACAAACTTGGCAAGGCAATTGCACAGACATGAATTAACAGTAATGTGGTGGCAACCAGAAGGTACTTAGGCTGTGGTTGGAATTTCACTCTTGAACAGTTTAAGATTTGAATTTTATCCATAGGATCTGTTAGACTATGCTTGGCAGACATTGGCAGAGTCCTTTGTGACGACTATTATTAGATACATATGTATAAAGATACCTCCTATAATCTGTTGCCTCTGTTGTTTGGTAAGGCTGATGTAGGTGACTCCTTTTTGGTTTTAATAACTCTCATGTTTTTGTTGTATTCTCTCTTATATTCTCTTTATTCTTTCTTATAGTCTCTCTAGAGACTTTTTCTCTAAAGACATTATGGTTCAGCTATTGTTTTATTGTCCCATATTGCCAGAATGCTGTCCCAGTTACTGATCTTACCTGGCCCAACACAGGGGGGAACGTTTGGTGATTCAGAGACAGTGTCTTAGCCTTCCTAGCCACATAGAAGCAACAAAGAGATTTAGAAGAATTAGCTGTGAGGCTCCATTTACCTGGAGGGCCAGCAGAGAGGATCACAGAGGACAAAGAAGACATCCCTAACTGCTGCTGCCAGCAGCTCTAGCCCTGAATTGAGCCGGGGGAAGGATGTGCTGTTAGACTCAGAACTTCAGTTGACATCTAGCCTGTGTCCTGGAGTGAATAGAAAAGACGTAAGTACTTTATCGGTGTTACTCAGGTTAGCAGCATCAGCAAGAATTAATTAGGAAACAGTATTAATGCCCATACACAGAGTTTATTGCCTGATGTAAAGGTGTGGGTCACTAATACAACAGCAACATACTTGCTTAGTTGTAGCCACTAACTGTGGGTCAGGTGTTAGTTGATCGGACTGACATTGTACTGCAGGGTCTAGAGGTACTAGATATTGTATAGAAGATACCACTCATTAGCCACCTTGTATGCATTAAACTTATGTCCTTTTATATGTTTAAATGCACTTTTATCAACTTTTACTCAAGCTTTTTGCTTAGTTATGCCCACTTTCTATTTATTCTAATCTTTCTTTTTTTCCATATTGGTAGGACAAAATCTTACCATGCAAAGTCTTCCTTATCTGAAATGTACTCTTTTCTTTTTATCCCTTAAAGAAAAAAACCCTTTACATCCATATCCCGTTTTTTTGTCTTCCCTCTTGCTGGTTTCTGTTTCAGGCGCAGTGGCTTGGTCACTTGGCTTTTGAAGCACTCCTGCCACACTTTTATTTTCCCCTTTGGTCTCAGAGTTACCTTAGAATTAACTCAACAGAAGTTTATATTTCACTTGGTAATGGATGAGCAACAGACTTTTTTCCTTTTCTTTCTTTCTGTTTTCCTTTTCTTTCTGTCTGTCTTTTTTTTTTTTTTTAAGACAGTCTGCTCTATAGTCCAGTCTGGTCCTGAACTCACTATGTAGCCCAGGATGGCCTTGAACTCATGGAAATCCTCCTGCCTCAGCCTCCAAAATGCTGAGATTACATGCGTGTACCACCATGCCCAGTTTGTCTGGTTCTAGAAAATTGAGCCCACGACCTTGTGCTTGCTAGGCAGCACTCTAACCGCTGATCTATATCTCAGCCCCAAGCTGCAGAGTTTCAAGTGAGCCTGAACAGTAAAATATCCTAGCACCAGCAGCACAAATAGAAGAGCAAATCTACCCAATGATTGCAGTTTAGGAATTATCCCAGAGCCGTGAGGATAGCTCAGTGGTGAAGCATGTGCCTAGAATGTGTTAGGCCCTGGATTTGATTCCCCTCACTACAATAAAATGAATGAATAAATAAATAATTATCCCAGAACTATTCAAAAATGTTTTAGACTTTTCCCCTTTCAGCGCTGCTGGGCCTGCAGATCTGTGCGGAGCTGCGGATGTGGGTCTCTGTTCCCCAGGAAGGAGTTTGTTAATGTTGTCAAGAATAAGGCCTACATTAAGAGATACTAAGTGAAATTTAGAAGAAGATGAGAGGGCAAAACTGCTTACTATTCTCAGAAATTCCTAGTGGTCCAGGACAAAAACAAGTACAACACACCCAAATATAGGGTGATAGTTTGTGTAACTAACAGAGGTATCATCTGTCAGATTGCATGTGCCTGTGCAGAAGGGGATACAATTGTATGTGCAGCTTATGCTGAACTACCAAGATACAGTATGAACATTGGCCTGACAAGTTATGCTGCAACTGATTGTACTGGTCTGCTGCTGGCCTGCAGGCTTCTCGATAGGTTTGGCATGGACACGATCTAGGAAAATCAAGTGGAGGTTACTGGAGATGAATATAATGGAGACAGTATTGACTGTCAACTTGGTGCCCTCACCTGCTACATGGATGCAGGTCTTGCCAGAACTATAGTCGGCAATAAAGTTTTTGGAGCCCTGAAGGGTGCTGTGGATGGAGGGTTGTCTACACCTCACAGTACCAAACGATTCCCTGGTTATGACTCTGAAAACAAGAAATGCAATGCAGAAGTATACCGAAAGCACATCATGGGTCAGAAATGCAGATTACATGCATTACCTAATGGAAGAAGATGAAGATGCTCATAAAAAGCAATTCTCAGGGCTGGAGGTATGGCTCAGTGGTTAAAGTGCTTCCCTAGTAAGCACTTAGGCAAGTACTAAGTACCTGAGTTTGATTCCACAACACCACATAAAGCAGGGCGTGGTGGCACACACCTGCAATCCCAGCACTCAGGAGGGCCTAAGGCTGGAGGATTGCTGTCAGTCCAAGGCTAGCCTTGGCTCTGTAGTGAGTTTAGGATCAACCTGGGCTATTGAGCGAGACCCTGTTTCGAAGAAGGAGAAAGAGGAGGAGGAGGAGGAGAAACATTTCTCTCAGTACATAAAGAATAACGTAACTCCAGACATGATGGAGGAGAGGTATAAGAAAGCCCATGCTGCTATATGAGAGAGTCAAATCTATGAGAAGAAATCAACGAGAGAAGTTAAAAAGAAGAGGGGATCATCCCAAAAGGTTCCTTGCCCAGAAGAAAGATCGGGTAGCTCAAAAGATGACAGGTTTTCTCAGAGTTCAAGAATGGGCTGCAAAAAGTTACAACAAATAATTTTCTATGAAGTTTTTTCAGACCAATAAACTTATTCATCAGGCAAAAAAAGAGAAACGTTTTAGATAAGTCAATCAAACAAAAATATTAGCTTTAACTACGAAATTTTGAAGAAGTTTTACTATTGTGGTTTGGCTCTGGAGTGTCCCCCAAAAGTCTCATGTATTTTAATGTTATGGATTGTCTATGGAACCATGTGCTGTTGGTGGATTGGAGTCTAGTCTGGAAAGGTGGATTACAGTTAAGTTAGGATTAAAAGCACGTAAATTAGGATTAACAGTGTGTAGTGGCCACACTTTCCACACCTGAATCCAGGAGGGGCTGATCACTAGGCTGATCACCTGGAAGGACATATAAGCTGCTTCCTGCCTTCCTTGGAGGACTAGTCTCAACTGTTCTCCACTTGCCTTCCTGTGTGTGATGTCCTGAGAAGCTGCCTCCACCTCTGCCTCTGCCATGTACTTCAACTGCTGCCGGCCACCCCTGAATGGACTGTGACCTGCTGAAACTGTGAGCTGAAATAAACCTTTCGTTTCCTAAATTTGTGGGTGTCAGTTATTGAGTCACAGCAATGAAAAAGTAACTGAGACATTTACCAATCAAGATGTTTTCAAATGGGCTCTCATTAACTCCTCATAGACCACCTGTAAGATTGAATTTTTTCTTCTCTGGCATCTATAAAGAGTTAACTCTAGACTTGTTGCTTATTATTATTATATAGCTTATTAACAAATAATGTTTCTCCTAATCTTGGGGTTGGGAACCCTAGGAAAAGACCAGAGAAGGCATATATCATGGAGACAATGAAGGTTTTATGCAGCCGTGTTTTTTTTTTTTTTTTTTTTTTCCCCATGAAGGGATCTTTGTCTTGTAGTCCCTGGTGCCAAGGCCACATGTTATAAACACAAATTAATAGGGCAATAGACAAGCACATATGACAGTGACATTAAAGAATGTAATTTTAGATCTAGTGGCCAAGTTAGATTGTGTCTTAGTTATTGATTAGTTGCTGGGACAGAACACCTGACATCAACAAGTGAAGGGAGGAAAGATTTATTTTAGCCTTCAGTTTCAAAAGGTCTCACACAGTACATTCATAGGCAGCCAGCAAGAGCACATGGAGGAGGCCTTATCAGAAAAAACATCTTCGTGGCATGGCAGACGGAGAACCATGGCAAAGGGAGGGAGGAGAGAGTCAATGTCTGCACACTGAGGCCAAGGCTGAAGTTCCCCAGGAAGAAGCTGTAACAATGTTTTTTCCTTCCTTTTATTTAGTTCAAGCTCCCAAACTCAGGGTGGGTCTCTTAATTACTTTTTTTGCTGTGACAAAATACCGGACATGCACAATTTAGGGGAGGCAGAAATTTATTTTTAGCTCATGGTTTCAAAAGGTCCCGGTCCATTCACAGTGGCCAGCAACAGTGGGCACATGGCAGAGGTGGGGGTGAAGGCAGCACAACATGGTGTTGCAAAAAGGAAGCCAAGTTGCAGAGGAAGGGAGGAAGTAGCATGTATCGTTCCAGTTACTGTCCCAGTGATCCACCCCCCTCTGATCCGGCTTCAGTGTTCTGCCCCTTCTGGGTTTAGCCCCTCATCCACCATGTGCCTGCAGTCTACAACCTACCACATGCCTGTCTTCCACCACACACTCGGCACCCACCACATGCCCATGATCTACACCTCCTGACCAGACCCCCATCTGCTAGCAGCACATGGTTCCACAGGTAATCCATGATGCCCAAAGACACGAGACTTTGGGAGGGAGGACATTGCATGTTCAAGTCATAATAGAGGGTGTTTTTTCCCTTTTCCTTGTCTGCAAGTCAATCACACACACACACACACACACACACCCCTGAAAGCTTTTTCCTTCATGGTTCCTAATGTCTGTAAGTTGACATAATCCCTCCAGGTCAAGCCATAAGCATCTGCTCCTTCCAGCCAAGCCCTGTCTCCCAACAGTATATGGTCCTAGAGTTATTCTACTACTTTCAAAATACATGATGCTTTGGGGGACATTCCAGTTCTAAACCACAGCAGATTATAATAATCTTGTTTTTTTCTTAATTTAAATAGATGAATCAGAGTTTTCCCCAGGTGAATACCTTAACATTTTTACTATAGGTGGATAAGAGTGAAAATCTCTCATTTAGCCTTTCGTAAAGCTTGTTGTCCTTGATTTTATGTTATTCTTAAAAAATTTATATTTGTAGTTGGTCCTTGGATCTTAGCAGGATTGATTACTTTTATTGAATTCATTTTGTGCTATTGCCGAAGGACTCCAGCTTCACACATAAAAATGCTGATTCTGGAACATCAAAGTTTCCCCACTGTGGGAGTCATAAATTCAAGTTATCTTTGGTTAGATTTTCTAATTTCTCCAAATGCCTACAAATTGAATTTCCATAATTATTAAATATAAAGCTGTCTGAAATACCAGATGGTCGTTTGACTCCAAACATTTCTTTCTTTTTTGAACTCTTGCTTCCCATTTGTTTTTTCTTTTTTCCTGAAAATCTCAAGCTTTTTTTCTGGTAGCTATGGGATATGTGTTTTGGATCAATTTTTTATGTATTGCTTTTGAGAGTGGCTCTCTTGGCTTACCATGAGATTGGTTCCTCCCTTTGTGTCTTGGGTTTGTCCTGCACATATTTATAGAAATGTGAGGGGGCTCAAGACCAAACACTTATGTGTGTCTTCCTGGCTAAGCCAATAATGTTTCTTCTAACCCATGGATATGTTTTATTGGGCTTCTCTATGAGACATTTATACTTCACAGAGTGCCTCCACTCTGTTGAACTAGAGGGAACACGGGCCTCTTATTTTCAGCATCTTTATGATCAGGTGCTCATGGACTTCCTAAAGGAAATGTAGGAAGGTTGCAATGAGCAAGAAAGGGCACAGCAAAGCACAGAATTATTCATTAGAGAAGGGTCTGGAAACAAAGCCCAGGTGCTTGCAAATTAAAAAAACAAACATTCTGAAAGCAAACAAAACAGAACAACAACAACAACAAAAAAAAAACCCAAGCTGAACGACCACCTTTAGAGGCCTTACAGTCAATAAAATTGCAAACAAACTAAATGGTCAGAAACTACAATGATTTTTTTCAGTTCTGCTATTTTGTCCTTGCAATATATTCCTTCAATATGTACCAAAATGTGGCAAATTATGGTCTTCAAAAACTGGCACAAGTTCCCTACAAATTAGACAGGGTACTGTACTGTTTGCCTCAGCAAAAAAGTAGTCATCTGTCCATTCTTCTTTGGACAATTTCTTTCATCCGTAAGTTTCTTTTTGGGGTTCTGTTTTCTTCTGAGACATCAAGGAAGCCATGCTGTAATTAAAAAATGATAACAGATAAGCAACCATATTTACTTTTATTATGAAAATTAATAGAAAGGAAAAGAGAAAGCAAGATTTATTTAAAAACTTATTTTTGGAGACAGGATCTCACTCTGTAGTCTAGTCTGGTCCTAAAGTCACTGTGTAGCCCAGGGTGGCCTCAAACACTTGGCAATCCTCCTGCCTCAAATGCTGGGATTATAGGCATGCACTGTCCATGCTGCTTGGTTTTGTGATCCTGGGAAATCAAACACAGGGCCTTATACTTGCTAGGCAAGCACTCTAACCAGTCTACTCTCAGTGCTGTGTTGAGATTGTTCTCTGGATGGTGATGACAGTGGCGGTATCAACTATGACTACTATGTTATGATATGCCTAATAGCTATCTATCTAGGTATCTTAGTCACTTTTTCAATGCTGCGAATCAATACCCGACATCTACAAATTGAGAGGAGGAAAGGTTTATTTTAGCTCACAGTTTCAGAAGGTCACAGTCCACTCAGGGGCGGCCGGCAGCAATGGAAGTACATGGCAGAGGCAGAGGTGGAGGCAGCTTCTCACAACATCACAAACAGGAAGACAAGCCAAGGCAAGTTGAGACTAGTCCTCCAAGGAAGGCAGGAAGCAGCTTATGTATCCTTCCACGTCTCATCCCAGTGATCAGTCCCTCCTGGATCCAGGTGTGCAAGGTGTGGTAAACCTTTACCACACACCTGTAATCCAGTTTACATGCCTGTAGTCCAATTTACAGGCCTGTAATCCATCCTTCCAGACCAGGCCCCAATCTGCCAACAGCATACGGTTTCATAGAGAATTCATAACATTAAAATACATGAGACTTTTGGGGACATTCCAGATCCAAACCACATTAGGTATACACATATGTTTATATATACACATATACATACATACATACTCACAAACACATATACATGTATATATATATATATAATATATATATATTATATATATTATATATATATATATATATATATATATATATATATATATATATATATATATATATACAGGTACATGTCTGTATATTATGTCCTAAATGTTATCATTGATATTGCCTGATGTCCAGTTTCAGGAACTTTTAAAGTTCACTCAAGATTTAAAGCAGGAAGAAGTTTCCTGAGAAAAGTGGAGCTCTTGAGGGAAAGTTGGAAAGAGTCTTGAGTAAGGTTCCTGAGGGGGACAGACTGGAGCCCTTTATGAAGTTTTTGCTCATGCAGTTTCAGGTGATCTTCTGTGTTGGAGGCTGTAGAACAATACAAGCCTGCTAATCACCTTAGGGAATCTATAAGAAACTCTGAGGGAGAGGTTAAACTGTCTTAGCTACTTCTCCTTTTTCTTTTCCTGGAGGGGCTGGGGCCTTGACCGAGACCTTGGCTGTAGTTTAATTCCACCTCTGTTCCCAAGGCTGCTGGAACACCTGCCTTAATCCTGCCTAATCTGTCCTAACCTGTTTTCCTATCTGTCACTTCCCCTTGCTGAGGAAACCACCCTATTTCTATAGGGGGGAAGGGGTGGCAGTCTATCTGGCTGCTTCATGCTGAGGGTGGATGATGTTGAGGTCTGGGGGTCTCCTTCAGAGGCTGTCTGTCCAGCATCTCACAGTAGAAAGGTTGGTTCATAGAGGGCTCCATGTGTAGCACTCTCTGTAGCTTGATGACCTCAATTCTGTTAGAAAAGAAGTGAGACAGAAAATTAAGTATACATGGCCCAAAGGCTACCACCAAAATGATCATTAGCAGTGACCCTACAAAAGAAAGCAGCCAGGTGGACAGTGTGGGAAGCCATCCTTTGATATGTTAAAAAAAAAGAAAGAAAGAAAGAAAAGGAAAAAAAAAGAAAGAAAGAAAGAGAAAGATAGATCTTGGGCTGCCAGGCTCTGAGTAATTGTCAGGTCCTGTAGCCATTTAGCCTTTTGGAGAATGACCTGAGTTTGAGTTTCTACCTGTTGGGAGGTGTTAACATAGGAGCATCAGGTCTGTTAAGACTTGCACATAACATACACCTCCTTGCCTTGCAAGCATCCAATCTAGAAATTGGCAATGTTCTAGGACCATTCCAGTTAGTGAGTCCAAAGACTACTAAAGGTCTCTAAAGTTACTGCCTGCTGGCAGGGCTTGCTGAACTGCTATGGCTATTTGTACTGAGTTTGCTATGCTCCCATAGGTTAGACTTCCCAAGGCTGCAACTAAAGCATTGATCACCAAGACAATCAAGGTAATAGGATCCTGTTTCACATGGACATGATGCATATCAGTTTTCTTTTAATATTGGGCAAGAACTTACTCCATTGAGGATTGACTAAGTGCCCTTAGTCTTTCTGTACTTGGGCCCAATTGAATTAAACCCTAATTATCTCAGCAAGAATAGAGATCTAAACATTGTACTCCCCAGGCCCTTTTGTTCTTTCATCTTGTCCTTAAAAGAGATATTCCCTAGGGGGATGGAGGAGTTGGACTTGGTATGATTACTAAAGCCAGAGGAATTACCTGCCTTGCCTTCCTCTTTAGTCCATTCATAGTCCTACTCTCCCCTTGTCTAGTCAAATATTGGAACCAAATCACAAAGTGAGAACTAGTCTTGGTTACAAGAGTTGGCTGATGGTGTGGCCATACACTTTAGAGTGTTTGGTGCTTGGTGTGGTTGGACATCACATCAGAGTGGAATTATAGTGTCATTGAAGAGGGTACACTTCTCATTTTGTTTTGGAAAGCAAGAGTACGTGATAGAATTCTGGGAGTCACTAAAGCCTATGGTCATCTCGCAGGTTGGCATGAAATTAGAATCCTTCGGTGCAGGTGCAGGACTCCCAGGGACACACAGAGGTATCTTCCACAAGTACATTTTACATCAATGCCTCTTGGGCTCTCTGAGGACTGTCCTGGTACTTCCATAAGGTAGGGCCCCCGAAGCAATCTGACCTTTCTGTGATATAGAGCAGGTGCAAAGGCTAAGTGGGCAAGCCCAATGTAATGGCCTGCAAGAAAGCCTATTTTCAGGTTCCCATGAGAGAAAGAGAATCCCCTCAGCTTCTTTAAAAGTTGGTTTAGAGACCTTGCCGGTTCAGCAAGTCCTGCAATCCAGATCCTCCAAAAACCTACATCTCCCCTAAATGCCCTAAGTTGTTTCACAGTGACTGGGAGAGGGAACTGGGTTAAAATAAGCTCAATTCTCCCAGAGATGGTGTCCCTTTTCCCCTCTGGGATTATTAGACCCAAGTAATGCACTTGGGGTTCACATAGGGGTCTTTTCCTTAAAGACTTTAGAGCCTTAGAATCTCAAAAAGTTGAGAAGTACTGGCCTGAACTACTTGCTGCCTATCAGCCCCACAGATCATCAAGTTATCTGTATATTGTAACAAAACCCACCTTCTGACTGCCAATCCAAAAGATCTTGGGCCAAAGCCAGGCCAAACTATTGTGGGCTGTCCTCGAATCCCGACCGAGGAAGGACTGTCTAATTGAATTGTCCCACCCCCATTTAATAGATTTTCAGACAAAGAGAGATTGACTTTTGGGGTCAGGGAGAACATAAGAGAAAGCTTTCTTGAGCTCTAAAACAGAAAAGAATTGAGCCTGGGGCAGAGGATCTGAGCCAGGAGAGCACAAGGGCTGGGGAGGACAGAATGCAAGGGAACCACAGCCTCATCGGTTAGCCTCAAATGTTGGAGTAGGCTCCACTTGCTTGGTCCTTCTTTAACTCCCACAGTGGGTGTATTATAAGGTATCGTACAGGGCGGAGGTAGAAAAGCCCCAGCGATCTGTCCCTTCTGACTAGGTTTCACCTCCTACCAGCATGTGTAATCCATATATCGTCTGCAATAGCAAAGTGCATGAGGCTTGGGGGGTGGGGGGCATTCCATATACAAACCATAACAGGGCCCCTTCAACTCCTCAGACCCTCAGAGATAGCTAGCTTCCAGAGCTGAGTGGGAGCCCAATTCCATTCGCCTCATTTGCATGAACAGCATCCAGAATCAAAGACAGCGCACAGAGCAGAGCTGGGGCAGGTGGAGGACACCCTGTTGGGTGGGAGCTTGGAGCAGGGAATTAACAAGATGGGCTGCAGGCTCCTCTGCATGGGACCTGGCAGCTTGCAGCCGGAGAGTTTGAGTCATGCAAATTGCTAGATTTGGTTGTAATTTATTTGCAGATGAATCTCCCTCCCAGGAGGAAAGAGGAGGGGGGGAGCTCACAGTCTCTTTTTAATTATTGGGGCAGTATTTCCAAAGCCCTCTGAGCTGAGGCTGGGGACTGCGGGGATTCTGATTCTCCAGTGAGTCCCTTCTGGACAGCTTTCCCACAGTCACATGGCCAAGACATCACCTAGGGCCCAGGCTGAGCCTGAAAGCCTCCTCCTGTTTGTTACCGCTGCCTAGCACCTCCTGTGCTCCTTAAGACCTGCAGCCTGTTGCTCCAGCCAGCAGAGTTTTGATCACTAGGTGGGATAAAGGTGGGGGTGGAAACCAGCAGCCAGAGCCTGCAGAGAAGCAGGGTCCCCAGGGGAGCTGTGTCCCACTTGACCGGTCAGCTGGCCTCTGCTTCAGTGGCTTCTACCTCACTGAGCGTAAGTGCCTGGGCCTGACAGTGACCTGCAGGGCTTCCCACAGACACACGCCTACTGCCTTTTCCTCCTTTAATCTGCTCCCAGGCTCTGGTGTGCCAGCTGTTCTTGGAGTCAGCTAAATGTTCTTCCACCACAGGGCCTTTGCATTGGCTGTCCCTAGCCCAGAGGCACTGTGCCAGATACCCAGCTTTCCTTACTTCCTGTTAACACAGACAGCTTAGTCGGGCTTCCTGTCCATTGCTGCAGGATGCCTCCTCTGCTCAGCACTCACCAGCACTTACCTGATCCTGGGCAATCCAGCCTTGCCCAGGGCCAGCAAATGGGGGTCAAGACAGGAGTGGTCTTGCATGACTCAAAGACCCCAAAGCCCGCCTGGGGAAATTCCAACTACCACCCCCTGTTGTCTGACAGAAACCTCTTTTCCTGGAACTTACTGGATTCATACCCAAGGACTGCATCTCATGCATACAATTATTATTATTATTATTATTATTATTATTATTATTATTATTATTATTGAGATAGGGTCTCCCTCTCTGTAGTCCAGGCTGGTCCTGAAATCACCATATAGCCCTAGCTGGCCTCAAACTCAAGGCAGTTTTGCCTGAGCCTCCCAAGTGCTGGGATAACAGGCGTGTGCCATCATGCCTGGCTAATTATCATGGGGTGCTGGGGAACTGAACCAGAGGCTTTGCTCGTGCTAGGCAAGCGCCTTCTGCCCTGAGGTGTACCCCTCGTGTACAGAATTACAATGGAACAAGTTACTGGAGCCACCTGGGAACCGGAAAAGGGTCTAAACTTGAGCGAACCCCGCCCTAGGCTCCTGCCCACGAGCCTGCTAGCTCTGGGGCGCGCTCGGCTGCTGCTGTCTGTCTTCCCAAGGCGTGCGCGTGCGTGCATGTGTGCGCGTGTGCGTGCATGCGTGTGTGTGTGTGTGCGCGCGCGCATGCCTGTGTGTGTGTGCGCGCGCATGCCTGTGCGCGTGTGCGGGAGCGGGGTGGGGCGTATAACCCCTTGTTTGTAGCAGCCGAGAGCCCGAACTCCGCGCCGGGCCTGTGTCTCGCGGTATCGCTGCCTCACAGCCCTGTCCACAAGGCCCCTCTGAGCCACGCTGCGTGGATCCAGGTGGGCTGCCTTGGTCACGGCGGTGACTGCCGGCTCACTCGGAGGCGCTTCCCCTTTTCCCTGCCGCAGCCAGGGTGGGCCACAGCTACTGGCTGGCCGCTGTGGGTGCAGAGGGGGTGCGATGTGTGTTTTGCTGTGTTTATTTATTTTGCTAGTACTGGGATGGAGCCCAGGGACTTAAGACAGCTGTGTTTTTTGATTTTGATTTTGAGACAGGGTCTTGCTAAGTTGCCGAGCTGCTCAGGCTAAGCTTGAACTTTTGACCTTCCTGCCTCGGCCTTGACCAAGGAGCTCTGGGATCACAGGTCCGCCTTGGTGGGACTGGCTCGGGCTGTGATTCTTGGGAATCTAAACAGACAGGTATTTTAATTTGGGTTGACATGACTATGCTTTGACAGCTCTGACTCCATTTCAGGTAGTAACATAAGGCTGAACTGAGCTAAGCAGCCGCCAGACCCCTCGACAACTGGCCAACAGTCACACTGACAGCTGTACAGCGATGGGCAAAGGAGGGATAGCTGGTTCGCAGGACGCTTGCCTCCAAAATGGACAGCTGGGAGTTGAGATAATCCAGCTCCTGACACTAAAAATACAGGTGCCTCAGACCATGACTCTACCCTGAGTGTTCACCCTGAAATGGCTCTGCCCTGGTGAATAGCCCCTGCCAGGCAGCTAGCTCTCTGGCAGCTTGGTGACACCCTGGACCCGTACAAGGGTCGCTCTGAAGGGACTAGGCTTCTGGGCCATTGGGATAACTTATTGCATAGATGCGCAGTATTCGGTTCCTTACCTGCATTCCATTCTCCTGTATTTTTGTCTGTGGTTTTCGTAGATCCCTCTCCTTGTTTGTGTGTGTGTGTGTGGGGGGGGGGGGGGCGGTACCAGGGAATGGGGCCCAACGTCTTCACACAGAGTTACATAGTTACATCCCAGTTCATTTTTTATTTTTGGTGTTTAGACAGGGTCTTGCCGACTTGCGAGATCACCCAGGCTGGGCTTGAACTTGGACTTTTCTGCTTCCACCTCCCAGAATGCTGGCATTACAGGCCTGCATCACTGGGCCTGGCCGCCGTCCATTCCTTTTGCTTATTTCTGCTCATTCTGTTTTGGTGTATTCTTGTCCACCAATCCCTCCAGTAACTCTCTTTGCCTCCTGTGACTCGTCATTTTCTCAAGGGGTAAAGGAACCTGTCTGGCATGAAGCAAAGAATCCTTGAGGGGCAGCTGTTGCCTGGGATCAGGGAGTCAGATGACCCTGGCTGGTGCCCGTATCCCTTCTCTGCCTGCTTTCCTCCTTCCCTCTCCGGAGCCTCTGTCCACCTACTGTGCACCCAAGCCCTCCTCTCAGCCCTTGCCTCCAGGGACGGGTGCAGACGCCTACCATTCAACGTGGCAAAGCTCACCTTCCGGGTACTTAACACCCTGCCTTTTGTAGACACTTTCACTTTTTTCTTTGCTTTTTCTGATCTCCTCCTCCCAGCATGGAAAGCAAATCCAATTCAGAGGGCAGACTTACCTGTTTTGTTCCCCAGTCATTGTCAGTAGGCCATAGGTGCTCATTCTGCTGCTGTAGTTGGAGCACACTGGCAGCCCCTGTGGGTGCCAGGCTCCAGGATGCACAGGAGAGAGACTGGGGTTGAGGGATTTTAGGGTCTAGTTGGAAGCAGAGGCAGGGAAAGGAAGCTGGGCAAGGGTAGCCAGGAGAGCAGCAGAGCATTATGGGAGCCAGGGTGGATCACGGAGGGTGGCAGGGGGTGGGGAGGTACAGGGGCACATGCTGACCCATCAAATTGTCTTATTGCACGTGGTCACCAACTTACCTGGCCCCTCCACTGCTCTCCCCCTGTCTGAGCCTCAGTCTTCCCACCCATGGACTGGGTGGTTGCTCCGTCAAGATCCCGCCTGTGCTAGGACTCCATTTCCTGCCTGTCCCTGGGAAGTGCACGGCAGCGAGGGCTCTACCCATGGCACCTTCCTCCGGAGTACTCTGGAGTTCCGGTGTCTGTCCATTCCATTTCCACCTTGGGGTACACAAGCGAGAGGGTTATGTGAACGTCCAAGCACCAAATGGCTGGGCACTCTGATGGGTTTCCAGGAGTGGGCTGCCCCTCTTGGCACGCATAAAAGCTTCCTTGATATGTGTTTCTGAAGGAAAAATAAACAGTTATGCCTTTTGAGGTTTAAAGTGAGCACTGTGAAACCAAATGGAGCAGGTATCTTGCTGGCCAGTACAGTTGGCAGCCAACGTCTTTCTCAGAGTAGAAGTTATCATTACAAAAAAAAATAGCCCATTGCTTTCTTTCCAGTGTGAGGGGCAGTCAGTGCTCGTCCATCCTGTCTCAGCCAGGGCTGAGTTTTGTAGCAGGAGGGGCAGCGTGGGTCACCAGAAGTTATTCCCTGGTGAGATCACCGCCTCAGCCCTCTGCTCTGGGAACCCCCCCCCCCCCCACGCCCTGCCACGTCCCATCTGAACGGTGCCCCTTCTGTCCTGTAGATGCCTCTGATCACCTCTGAAGCCTCCCCTCCTCTGCCTCTGTCCACCTCTGCCTCCTCCAGGAGGCGCTGAATGTCCCAGCAGGTGACCCTTCACTCCTGCAGCCCTGTCCGTCACTTTCACTTGCTGGGACCCTCACACAGCCTTCCTGTCACACAAGGCCTTGGACCTAGTAGCAGCAGCACTAACCCAAGACTGTCAGCTCTCCTTCATCTCTGCTGCTCCAGTCCTTAACCCCCTGCCTGCCCTGGGACCGCCTCCCCAGCCCCAGCCCACGTTCGCCCCTGCTGGACCCTCGCTGGCTCTCCAGGAGACTTGGCATCTTTTTCTCCCTGCTGGTGCTTGCCCTGGCTGTGTCCCTGCCAGAGGCAGCCAGCTGTCCTATGTCACACTCTGGCCCAGGGATCCTACTCTTCAGGCCTGAAGACGTCGGGCCCGGCTTTCTACTGTGCAGAACTGCAGGCGCTCCTCTTCCCAGCTCTGCCTGTGTGTACACACCCCACAGCGAGGAGGCCCCTCTCCTTCACACACGCACATGCACACGCTTCCTGCTCTGCTGTTCCTACCCTCTAGGGTAACTGAGAGCATCTTTACTACTCAGGCCTTTCTTCAGTGCGTGCAGCCTGGGCACAGAAGCCGTTGTGTCTGACATGGCATGGGTGGCGGGTTCTATGCTCCGTGGAAACCACCTAGCACGGCTCCTGTTTCCCAAGCTTGCCCAGGTGCCTGGAGTCCTCAGAAGACTCAGAGCTCAGACTTGTTTCTGCACAGGCCAACTCTGAAGAGCTGGGCAAGCCTTGAACATGTTTTCTTCTAGAAGTTTCCAGGATGCTCAGCTTCAGTAAAGCTGAGTTGGATGCTCAGATTCTCTGTATCTCGGCCCTGGCTCGGCGACCTGCACAGTGCCTCCTCCTCTCCTTTGGTTTGGGCAGGTGGGGTGAAGAGCAGGAGCATTGACCACCTCACCCACACCCACCTCGGAGAGGCCGCGGGCCCTAGGGTGCTGCCTGTGATGAGGGGAGTCACCAAAACAGGAGCCACAGGACACCTGCCATCAGTCCGCCCAGGAGAGGGAAGCCACTCCCAGAGGGACTGGAGACCCTCCCCCCAAGATGTGCCGGCTGTCCCCAGTGCGGGGCCTGGCCGTGGCTCAGCATCCCTTGGGCCAGGAGTGCTCCCACTCAGGGGCTGACTGGCCTGGGAAATGCAACTCTGCAGAGAGGGCTGTCCTGGAAGTTCTGGGTCTAGCTCAGGGTAGGAACCATTCCTGGCAGGGAGGGGACTCGACCTGGGGGGACGGGGGAGTAGAGACCGTGGAGCTGAGAGAGGAGTAGCTGAGGCAGAGAGAGTGAGAGGAAGGAGGAGAGGGAGGAAAGGAAAACAGGCAAGCAGACGGGCAGAGACCTAGAGGTGCAGGGATGAAGGACAGGGAAGAGGCAGAGGGGCAGAGGCGGGGATGGAGGGCGGAGGGGGTGATGGGAGGAGTGGCCAAACACCGAGAGACCAACAGAACCAGAAGGGGCACGTGCGTAGCTCCTAGACCCCAAGCTGTCAGGAGGAAGGCCCACTCCGAGGGTGCAAATTAACATGATCGGAAGTCTGAAAGCATAGAAAGACCCAGAGGTGGCCAGAGAGGACAGGCAGAGCAAAGTGTGTGTGTGTGTGTGTGTGTGTGTGTGTG